>JAVQJG010050826.1:0-10027 GCA_036024015.1 Craterocephalus amniculus | reverse complement strand
GACAGCTCCGCCCCTCTCTTCACCCGGGTGTCCAGGACATGCGGCCGCAGATCCGACGATACGACTACAAAGTCGATCATGGAACTGCGGCCTAGAGTGTCCTGGTGCCAGGTGCACATATGGACACTCTTATGCGTGAACAGGGTGTTCGTTATGGACAATCCATGACGAGCACAGAAGTCCAACAACGAAACACCACTCGGATTCAGATCAGGGGGGCCGTTCCTGCCAATCACGCCCTTCCAGGTCTCACTATCGTTTCCCATGTGAGCATTGAATGCCCCCAGCAGAACAAGGGAGTCCCCGGGGGGAGCGCTAACACTAAGTACTGTTAGAAAATTTTTCTCAGTGGGAAAACTATGTGATGTTATGAAATACAAAAAACAGTTTATCTGTATTGTTGTTGTCAGACCATCAAGGTACAAACTGTCTTGCTGACTATCAGGAATCTATGTCTTGAAAGAAAAATATATATATATCTTTACCATTCCTGTCAGTGAACAATGGTGTTTCCATTTTTAGGTACATGAAAAGTAGAGAAAGCAAACACTATCCAGTCAATCATCTTGAGATTAAAGAACATTTTTCTACAAAATCACTCTGCAGGTGCAGCGTTTGCTCCACCTGGAGAGTAAACGGGGAAAGAAATGACATTCTCTTCATGCAGACGAGTGTCCAGTGAGATTTGAAAACACCTCTTTGTGACACTGCAGAGAAGCAAGTAAAAGGTGGAAATGAGATTCATGTGTTTCTGTAAGTGTGAAACCATATTTTTAATTTAAAATGCATGTCCAGAGAACTTATTACATGTACGGTTGCTCTCTATAGTATGTCACTTCACAGAAAAATCCCATGCCCTGAGACACCACGGAAACCAGAGACACTGCTGTGAGCTTATCACAACAAATCATGCCAAACTGGTCTCTGGGTCTCAGCCAAATGCACTGAGCATCCCCTAAAGGGCAGGACACACACACATATATCTGCATGCAGGTGCATGCACACATACAGACACCAATTGGTTACACAAATATATGTTTTCATGTGATAGAGCTTATCTTTAATTGAGGAAATACAGCTATACAACATCAGGAGTGGTTTTTATAGCTTCTAAGATTTGCAATTGTAGCCATTACTGCAGAAGGTCTCAAAGATAAGCCCTCCACAGATAAGCACTCACTGCACACTGCCAACCAGACCCCAGAGGGGGCCCATGACTGCTGGGTCTGTAGAGGTCAACACTGCCCGCATGCTATAAATCACACACAGCAATTTGAGTAAAACACTGAAAATTTTCAACCATAAATCAACTGCAGTAGACATCTTCACACAGCAAACAAAGAACTGTGTTTTACCTGAGGGATGACGCAGAACTTCCTGTTTCTGACTGGGACGGGCAACAGTCGTTTCAAGTGAGTCTGCACCCAAAAAAGTGCCCTCCAAAATGGTGAGGGAGGATATGGAGGGTTATTCATTGCAAGGCTCGTGGCTAGCCTGTATGTTTTGTGGTTTCTGTCCAAGTGTTCAACAATAAGCAGTGACTGATTGTGACAGTAGTCAAAGAAATCCATTGATGCAAGAGCTGGGCTTGGATGTGGTCTCCAGGACTTTGTCCAACAATGTTCTGCAACAGTGCACCCAACAGCACATTCATCTAACAGTGGACAGGTTAAGAAAGGGGTCCTGCAGTAAATTAAACATGCACCTCAGAGCTAAATCGATCCATCTTACAATTTAATATTTGCTGAGGCAGACTAGTTGTAACTGATATGACTGGGGTCAAGGACAAAAAAGAAAAAAGGTGGTCTTTCTGCATCATAACTAAAACTGGTCCAAAGAACCTCTTGCTATTCAGACAGCAGCCGTTTCAGACATTTAACAGTCTGGGAGCCCAGTCGGACAGTAAGGACAATGAAACAGAGAGAGAGGAAGAAAGAAAGACAGAAAGAAAGAAAGAAAGACAGAAAGAAAGAAAGAAAGAAAGAAAGAAAGAAAGAAAGAAAGAAAGAAAGAAAGAAAGAATCTGCACCCACTGGCAGGGCCTTTTTTCAGCCCACAGCTGTTTACAGGTATCTATTTTTAGTTAAACATCCCTAACAGCTGTCAATAATACCACTAATAAAATTATAGGGACAAAAAGCCTCTGAAACAGGTTGCTGCATGTCAGACTCATTGTTGTGAGCTCATACTATTATGTGAAGGCAACTCATATGAATGTAATCATCATTTGAAAAGCTCATGTGAACAACAATAGCAACACAATGGCAGCCTGTTCCGAGAGGCTTCAATGATAAAATCCTGCAGAAACATTTAAAGGGAGCGTACATAAAATTGTTATTATTACCTCCTTTTTTTCTTAAAAAGTCTAAAATCCAAAGGTGATAACAGAGTTTCACTCAAACTGCCGTGAAGCCCATAGAGGTGGCTTTGGCGCCTGCTTCAAAACTGACACATCTAAACACATGCATAAATGACACCGATTATGCTCCCTGGTATAACCTTTGGATTTAGTAACTCAAACAGAAATGCAGCAAACATCCAGCTAAAAAAAAGAAAAAAGAAAATCAAAACAATTTCAGGTTGGCTCCCGAGAATAATGTATTCATTCGGGCCAAGCTGAGGGCCAGCGAGCATGTCTGACACACGGTGCTTTGCGCTGATTTATTGACAAAAATATCAAACGCTGAGTGATGGAGGCACACTACGAACATGACCTGAGGGGCAATGAAGTGCAAAACAAATAGAAACGTAAAGAACTATCTGCTTTGTAGACGCTTTCGGTTCCAGGCTGTGAATTTCTATTCTTGTCTAAATGCGCTGCCTCTGTAAGGCCATGGTAATTCTTCTCAAAAGCTGCCCATGGAAAATATGATAAATAATCAATCCCACTGGTTACATGTAGGAGCGGGTCTGATGAGTTGCAGAGAAATGTTTGGAAATATGCCTGCACATATTGATCAGAGGCAGGGCTGAAAATAAGAAGCATAGGAAAGTAAATTTTTAAACTGACTCGTACAATAACCAGCATGCAAATCACATCATATGCAGATTAAACAACACTGGTCAGATTGTTTGGGGACCTTTTCATCCTCTTAAGACAATGTATTTTGTATTTTCATGCTTTGTCAGTGCAATCTTGCTTTTGGGGTCTGAAATAAGGCAAATCAGCCGAAATCATTTAAAAATGCAATAAAAACTTAAATTCAAAACTTTAACAGATTAAAGTCGACACAACTTTTTTTTTAGCTTCTTCAGACAGAAAAGTTAAAACTATACATGGAAGAAAGTTCTGAATGATTTTACGCTGAAGAGGTGACAGGCGGGGGTGCCAGGATTGGGTAAAAAAGGAGGATTAGCACTAGCCTTCCCTAGTGGAGGAGGGGGGAACTTCAGGTTTTGGCTCTTCTACATAGGCTTCACTTCACTGCTGGAGGTTGCTGCTTTGTCGCTACCCATCAAGGTAAAGCTGCACACCTCGCCTGGTGGAAGCATTAATTGACTCTTCCAAATTTGGTGGAAGAAGAAAAACAAGATGAACGTCTCTCTACAGGCACTCGGTTCCCACCGTTCATAGTTAAGACCCGTTCAAAAGGTTTGATTGTTCATGAGTGTCACATCACTATGTTAAACTTTAAGAGAACTGTGTGGGTTTAACCAGACGGCTGTCCTTCCAGACTAAAAGTCCTCTACTTTCAGTAGTTTAGTTTGCACTGGTGAGGGAATGTTTCACGTGGCAGGGCCCTCTCTCCGGAGTTCCCGTCCCTGCATTTATGCATCTAATCACCGGACTAAATGCTGCTGAGAGACGGACTGCTGTCAGATTTATTTTTATAGTCCCCTCTCTCCTGGTGAATCTGCTGCTCTATGAAATCGTTCAGATATCAGAAATCCGAAAACAATGATGACAACCTATTTCATCATAAATATAATTTCATACAGCTAATCCATTAAACATTAAACGTTATTTACAGAGACCTGGGCTGAAAGTTCTAACTGGAGGCGAGATGGTTCTTCAGCGTATGGGACATTCACAGGAGAACACGCTGGGGGACTTGATGTTTCAAAGTAAAAGTCAATATATAGTGTTGTTTTGTTGAAATCAACCAAATCCACTTTGTTGTTCATCGACTGACTTCCTGCTTGAATGATCCGATCTGCTCTAAGCTGCAAAAGAACAGCAGAAAGCAACAGCGCCTCTGGGGGGCTTCAGAAACTACTGCACGGCGCCCTGGTGGGTGCAGCAATGGATTTAATGGAAAGTAATTAGATTTTTGTGAAATCCCAAATTCAGCCACAGTCCGATTTCCATTAGATTCGATTTAGGATCCAAGGACTGATATGAAACAAAATCACAGGTTGAACATAGTAATTTCCACTCATATCAAAATAACAAAAAGCAACAACATCATTATTGAACATATTTATTCCTGAGCGCTGGTATTTCAGTTATTCAATTTAATTAAAAAACAAACCAGTTCTTATAACAAAGACAGACTTGTCAGAAAAAAAACACATGCAGTGAAGCTCAAAACACAACCATTTCCAAAGTAAAAGCGCATTTGATTAATGGCTGTTGGGTTTTTTTTGTTTTTTTCACAATATTTGCATTTTGGATTGATATAACTGTATTACTGACCGTATGATGGATATACGGATGTAGGCTGATGTATTGCTGCACCCTCTAGTAATTGCTATAGCGTTCATTTAGAGAGAGACCCCATTGTTCTTTTGGCCTTCTTTCTTTCAAAGCCTCTCCACATGTTAACATGTTAGTCCCTGAAATTGCAACCCGACAGGGAAAAGGAGGCAAGATTCACTGAAAATGTAAGCCATTATGTAAGTTAATTATGCAGCTTCAAATTGACAAGGCTCTTTTTACACAAAAGACACTTTCCATTTCATGCCTGCCGATGTTTGTTAATTCTGAAGAGCGACGCAAAAAGATCATCAGTCTGGTCTTTCTCTCACCCAAAAGCATGTCTAGTGTTTCAATTCAACACAATGGCATAACATTACAACAACAAAACTGTAAACAGATATTCATATTTACACATATAAGCAAATGTTCTTTAACAGATCTGAAGGAAACACAGAGGAATGTCCTAATTATGAAGCCATGGATTATCAAGCCTTCACATGAAGGTGGAATTACTGTATAGCATGACCTCAGTCTGGCTACCACCTGCCATCAGGCCATTATATTATTTCAGCTCTTTAATAACCTGCTCCAGCTAAGCATGTCACACCTGATGGAACAATGTCAAACCGAAGGCAACAAAAATCAGGTGCCAGTCACCCGCTGGCCCATAGCTCCGTCATGCAGTCATAACAAGCTTCAGGGGTGACTGAGTTTAATTCCTGTCCACATTTGCATTAACACTGTGCTCAAAAGCTCAAAAGTCATGGCCCCTAGGGAAGAGAGTGACGGAGCGAGGTTGAGGCTTCACCCTCCACAACCAGCTGCTGTGAACAGGACTGTAAAGGCTTGACTGAGAAGGACGGACTGTTACTGTGTCTTTGGTATTTTGATGACCACATACCAAAGACTTTAATCAGGAAATTATGTTAACTTCTAAAACAAGGCAACGCGTGTCTATCTTAATGAAAGCTGCCCTGTTGGCCCCCTGCAACAAGACCAGTGGTTCTTTTAGCTCTAAGCTCTTGCCTCAAACCTTAGATTGTGCCAAGGTGCAGCCTGACGTTGATTTTCTCTGAAGTATAAAGTCAGACTGTTTTCACACGTCTCTGTTCTTCATCCAACTCTTTCTATCTTAAAGGGATACTCTAAAGGGCTCTAAAAATATACTAAATGATGCCGTTGCGAGTAAATTATGGACGCTGTCCAGACAGGACCCGCAGACAGCATTGGACGAGCAGTATGGAGGAATATTGACAAGTTTTTGTGGACTTTTTTCACCGGGCTCTACTTAGCATCGTTGTAGCCGCAGGGAAATAAGATGTAAACCTCCCGATATCTCCGGCTACATGATGAATATCAAGAAAGTGTTCCAATGTCTCTATCAGCATGAGCGTGAGTAAAAAAATGAAGGCACACCATTCTGACGGCGGAGTATACCTTTAAGCACAACTGCTTTGTAGTACTTTTAGAGAATTTGGGGGATTTTAACCCTATTGACAGTTTGAGCTTCTCACTTTTTATTAAAAAAGTTACATTAAGCCTCATTTTTTTCTAATAGCTATTAAACACTATAATTTAGAATTCTGGGTTTGTTAAGGGTCTTATTTTCTAAACAAATGTGTGATTTTTACTGTGCATAAAATTAAAGTTAGGAAAATTCAACTCCTAAAATTTTGAAGAATCTTTCTAATGTGTTTCTTCTTAGCCAGCTCCCCTTTTTCCTGCCTTTCATTATTGGACAAACTAATTAGTTTAAGTGTGTCTGGCCATTGCGTCGCGGTTACTGAGGTTGGGTTTTGATTTATTCCAAGGTGTAAACTTTCCACAGGGATTGTGGGAATTTCTGAGAATTATTTGGAATTAATGGTAAATACCAGGAATTTGGCAATAATTTCAACAAATTGTATCATATTAAAACTTGAAAATCAAAATTTTGTTTTGTCAAAAGTAGACATCCATGCAAAATAAAACAAAGTTTTAAAATGACATTTCAACAAATTCATTTCAAAATAGAAATTTAAAACTGTAACTGATCAAGGAGTTCTTTCATTGAACAAGAAAAACATAAACGTTGAGTGAAATATTACTCATCTCCCCAAACCTCGGTCCCCCAGGGTTGAAGAAATCTCCTGTGCATGTAGTGGTTTCGGCCTCCATAGCTCTGCAGTCAGCACTGTGCTGTGTGCATGTGACTGAATAGTATAGATATGCTGGTGCTCTTCCTTTCAATTTAGTTTGTACCCTAGAATATGCTACAATATATTCTCCTCAACCACATTTCAATGTCCTATTAAGTGAATAATATCCCTCAATTTAGTACATTTCTGGTTAATTCCCACATGTTCCTTTTAATTCCCACAGAAAGTTTCCAACTTTGAAATTTCCCTCGAATTTTACAACCCTAATTTTAACAAAGTTACTTCTGAAATAACAATGCAACCAAACATTACATAAATCAATCAAATTTACCATTATCATTACACCATCAATTACTGTAAATTACAGTGATTATGATCCTTCAGTACAAGGATTTTTTGGTTGTCCCTTTGACTCTCAGTGTCCCTGTTGAGGTGAATGATTGAAATAACCTTCAGAAGACTTTATTTATTGATGTGAACTTACAGCAGCAGGCATCAGACATATGTGCATTAATGTGTTTTCCTATAGTTTCTAGAACATGTTGACATGTAGTTCTGTTAACTTTTTAGATTACGAATGAAAAAGCTGCACTGGATTTCCTCAAAAACTTTTCTTTTCACTGTAATAATAATAAATTGTAGCCAACAATGTTTTTGTAACTGTACCTCATTGTTGGCGAGCTGAAACCACGGCTGTTTGCCGTACGTGAAGATCTCCCACATAATGACTCCAAAGCTCCACACATCACTCTCTGTGGTGAACTTCCTGTACATGATGCTCTCTGGAGGCATCCAGCGGATAGGCAGCATGGTGTGACCCCCCACCTTCGCGCGCGCACACACAGACACACACACACACAGAGGAAGAATTTTAGAAGCAAGAATCTGAGAATATGTGTTGTTCGGGCCTCAGTTTTTGCAGGAAATCTAAAACCTGCAGAACCATAATTTTCAACTTTTCCTTCATTAATTTTCTTTTTTTCCCCACATTTAGTTAGCCTTATTATGGAAATCTACAATCTCTGTAGCCTATAATTTATTTATTTCATTAAAAATTTTAAATAAAAAAGCAACACTAAATAAAAACAGTCTTTTTGTTTTTGTTTCGTAAAACAAAATAAAAAGTTGAACCATAATCTATTTTCGAATGATGATAACCACTTTTTTTGCCTTTTTTTTCTTTTAATCCAAGATGAGTACCATGACGTAGACCCAGGGGTGCAACTACCTACTTTCTGAAGGGTATGCAGACACATCACTGTGGCCTACATGTTTTAAGTTACATATTTCACAACCAAACCACAAACAAAAACCAATGAAATGTGAAACCTGTACGGTTTCAAAACTATAGCAGCTAAACCACATAAAAACATGACATTTTATTTGTAAATTATAATTTTAACGGGAATCAGTTTTTGATTGGACGCTGCATTTAATCCGACTTATCTGATAGATCACAACATCACTGTAGTGTTATATCAGAATTAGGGTGACCACATTTTGATTTCTAAAGAGGATACTTGCTCTGCCTCGCCTCAACATACTTAAATACTCAAAGTTTACACAAAGATACCTTCTAACTTTACCATATTTAATGCCTCCCCTGGATCATTAGAAAAATCAGCTATAGAACCAAATAATATCTCTCTACAGACTTCTTAGGTTATTCATCATGCTTTATGTCTAAAATCATCTCCAAAGACTCAATGTTACAAAACTAAGAAACAAAATACATTGAGAAGCTGGAATGAAATAATTATATAAATTATGCTACTTTTATATTAGAAAATCTACATTTAATAACAGGATGTTTTTCTGAAATTTATCTATCCCTCCAGTTCTAAATTAGATCCGTTTCATCTAGCTACATTTTGTCTGAACAATAAAATAACCACAAACAACTTTCTATAAATCTTTGTCGTGATCTTTTATATTGCAAATCACCTACTGATCAGCAGGCAGTTCCAAGCCAACAGTAAGCTGCCGTTTTACCAGCTATGGTTTATGTTTAGCTGAATATGTGCAAGTTCCTGCTCACAGTTCAAGATGCACTTAGTTTACCTGCCGTCTTTTTTAACCACTTAGAGAAGTTGCCTGTCATCCCGACAACATCCTTGTCCTTCTCTCTCTTTCGTTTCCTATGTTAAACACCTGAACGCGCCTTCTTGCTATGTTTGTCCATCGTTAGCTCCAGAGTGCAGATGTAAACACTCGCTCAAACATTCGCACGCGGGAGCGCCCCTCCCTTCCTCAAGTGCGCGACGAGCGCTGGAGCTCCCGCTATGGAGAGGGGGAGAGGAAGCTGGCTGGAATAGGAGGAGGAGGGGTGTGGGTGTTAAACAGAAACGTGATTATTATGGATGATCATAATTTTTCACATGCACAAAAGCTGTTTGAACTGAAAACGGAGACGAGATCTTTTTTTCCACCATCGTTTTGGCGCCGCCTCTGGTCTAGCGCCCCTATGCGCCGCATATGCTGCATACATACTTTTTGCGCCACTGTGTAGCACAATTTTAATATGGTTTTGAATGAGGGGAAACATCGATATGTGCATATGTTACTGTTCCATTTGTTTCAAATACAATGTGTCATGGTGCACGCTTTGTTGAACAAGCTGATGTGGTTGACACAAACATACATATGAAATCATTAAACATTTAGGTAGGGAGACGGTTGTTTTTAAGTAGGGAGACATCTTCTCACTCACTGTTGTTTACTGTTGCTAATGATCATCCTCTAATCCTGTAACACGACCACAAGATGGAGTCAGTTTGCTTTTATTTAAAAACAGCAGGAAGGAGGTCTGTGTACTGGCCCACTGTAGGCTAATGGAGTTTATTCAAATTTGGCATCTTAAATTTCAGAGCTATGTAAAATTATTTGGTGCCCCCAGTGTGACTTCCCCTTCAATAACAAGTGTTACTTAGTGCAACAGTTCATCTGAGGAAACAACATTTTGAGCTACTGTACTTAGTTTTTCCACCTGAAACATTGTTTACACATCTTTTTTTCTTTTATTGGAATTAGCTACTTTCACGTTGGAATCTTTTTATTTTAGGGGTTTACACCGAAAAGATGATTATGATTTTATATGATTTTTATTTATAATATTTATGTTTTTTAATAATTGTTACCAGATCAAACTGATAGAAGACCGGGACAAAAATAAAGTTTTACAGTTTATTATTAACATGCATAATCCCCGCCTCTCCAATCCACTGTTATACTCAGAGTTATTTTGCCAACC
>JAVQJG010050815.1:0-40760 GCA_036024015.1 Craterocephalus amniculus | reverse complement strand
ACTTCCTTTCAGATCGAACTCGCAGCCCCCCTCCACCCCATGCTCCACCAGCTGGCAATCATGTTGGCAGTCACACAGTCTGCAGACTCTCTCTGGCAGGACCTTACCTCTGCATGTCGGAGGCTGCTGGCTCCACTGGCGGTTGGCCTGGCACTGAGCTGTGAAGGGTCCCTCCAGGGTGTAGCCTTTGTTGCAGAAGAAGCGCACCACATCATTGTAGTTGAAGCCATCTCCTGTGGTGCGGCCATAGATCGGGCTGCCGGGGTGGCCGCATGTAACGGCTGAGGCGACACACATCACACAGGTGTATTAAGGATGGAGGAGGTAGATGGGAGGACACAGGATGAAAGGTGACAAAGGAGGAGGGGTGAGAAACATCCAGAGGAAACTCAATAACAAAGATAGAGGTCACTCACAGTGACAGCTGAAATGGTTATTAACATATAATTAATCTCAGGAGGTAATGCACAAATAGGGATTCAACACACGATCATGCTCTGGAAAGGCTAAATGCCACATTTCACTTACTAAAAAGATGAAAAGAAGATTGAGAAGGATGTTTATGCGTCAACTACTTATTTGAGAGACTGTCAAACAGGAAGAGCAGGAGGCCTTGGGAATTGCAAAAACGCTATACAACTATATTATTTATCTTAAGAATATTCTAAAGAAAACTGTTATTTCCTTTTTTTTTCATAACTATTTTATTCATCCATATCAGTGCAATTTAGCTGTTTGAGGCATCCCTAACAATTCATTTGTGTTCATTTTCATTTAGCCACAAAAGAAAACTAAACAAAATAAGCTTAAAAAACCCCTAAAACTCCTATTTTCATCAACTGGGTCGCTCACCTTTATCAAACCTCCCCAACGTTTCTCACTCAACCAAACAAAGGCACACGTAGACACTCTCTGATCCATTTGCAGCCGATCATAACGAGACAGAGGCGCCATCAAGTGTACTTACGGATGCAAATTGGCAGGTGCCCAGACCAGTTGTGGTCCTGCTGACAGATCCGCACGGAGGAGCCGATGAGCCTGAACCCCGGGTTGCACTGGTAAACCACCGTGTCTCTGTAGCCAAAGTTCTCTCCGATCACCTGCCCATTCACAATCTGCTCAGGGATTCCACAGTGACCAGCTGCAGGGTGGCGAAGAATAACAAATGTGCTTTAGAATTTCTTCTACATTAACAATTGAAACACAATTTCAATTATGTTGTCCCATTAAAATAGAATTTTAATAAATGAGGCATGGATTTCATAGGTTTAAGAATAATAGTGCAGGTAAGAAAAATGTGCAGAACATCAGATTCTTAACGAACGTTTGAGCTCCTTTTCTCCGAATTATTTCTAAATTCATACTGGCTCCAGGCTCACATGTGGAGCACAACTTTGCTTTTCTAATCTACTGTAAGCCCAGAGACACATGTGAAACATGGGCAGTATGCTCATGCACATAATCATGTTACTTTTAGCTGGAATAAATCCCTTTCATAAGAGGGATCCTGCTGAGATCTCCACTGCCACTTGAAACCTGGGAAATTGCCACTGACTGAGAATCTGATTTCCCTAATTCGCTCCTGCACCCAGAAACTCACCCAAGCATTTTATTATCACACTCCGGTTGAGAGCAGACAGATTCAGAGGAGATAGTGCAGAAGCGGGTCCTGGCTAGGTTAACCCTGTCAGTCATATCTTTTAAAAAACCAGTGGAAGATGCCTGTTTTTTTGAAGAAGTGGGTCAAATTTGAGCTTGAAACGCTGGTGCCACACAGTAGATATGGACTAATCCAGCTGGCAGGAACACCTTCACATCCCGCTGAAGCGAGGATTTGAATACGGCTCAACTAATTACAACCATCTCATTCGCTTTCATTAGAGAAAGCTGTGATGAGCCGTGGTAAGCTAAGCTGCTGCATATTTCCTTGTTTTTATAGTCAAACAACAACTCAAATGGCGGCAGAGAAGCCCGTCTAGTCTCTCGTGGATTTTTACTCCCAGTCATCATGACATTTGACATTCAACAGGCAAATTACATTGACTTTTAGCATTAAACATAACTGTGTTCAACTCATTAACAGGTTGTTGCCAAGGTCGTGTGCACATTTTCAAAACTAATATATTGTGTTCTCCATGAGGTCTGGAATAGTCTGACATGCATCGGTGGCATCGCTTTGTGCAAACAGTATGTCAGGAGTGGGGAAAAATGGAAAAATAACTGTACATCTTCCAAATGCTTTACAGCCACTGGCCATACACACTTGGCAACCAAGACAATTATAGCCACCTACTGCTTCCCCATCTGGTTCTATTCCGGGCATCTTGGCCCAAGCAACAAAGCTTATACTTAATCTGAGTAGGTGGCCAACAATTTGTGACCTAGGTCAAGAACATTTAGTCCATGCTTACCCAGGCACTGAGTCTCCATCCCACTCCAAAGACCAGACAGGAGACACTCTCTGACCGTAGATCCAGTTAAGACATAGCCAGGGTTACAGCTGAAAATGGCAGATCCTCCGAAGGTAGTTTGAGTCCCGATTTTCTTCCCATTAGGAGGAGTAGGAAGATCGCCGCAGGAGATGACTGCAATATGACAAGGGGGAAATTTAAAAAAAGTGAGGAAGGACTTAGAGGAGGCAACGGAACGGAGCCGCAGACAAAGAAAGACGAGCTGGAAGTTGGCTTACATCTTCAGAGTCAATGGGAGAGCAGGGTCATTTACACCCATCTCACAGCCCTTAATGCGATAAAAGGTGACCGGTGCTATTTCATGGGGCGGATAATGATGGTTTTTCCTTTGTCCAAACATCTTTCATCATACTAGCTCACATCTCTTTCACCCATTAAGCGAGCTACTCAGCTTCTTCCTTCTCAAAAAAGCTGTTTCCATGGCAGCAAAGAAAACCTTTTCTTTTAGTCGCAATAAACAATGACAAACCTATGATCAGAAGGGAGTAGGTGAGGAGCAGAAAAGTAAATCAGGGAGCTGCTTATAGGGACTTTTATACAGATTTTTCTATCCCAGTGCGACATATCTGAGATTTCCCTGCTGCTCATGATAATGATAATAACTAGAAATTAATGTGAGTTCATTTTGAGCAGCTTCAGGTTCAAGCTTCCTTTAGGAATGTGGACATTAGACGGATCATTTGGTGCTTGTGTGGCGCAACACCCGAATTCACTCACTTCTGCACTGAGGTCTCTCATTTTTCCAGCTCCACATTCCATTGGCCAGGCACTGGATGTGGGCGGGGCCAACGCGGTAGTATCCAGGGTTGCAGGTGAAAATTATTTTCGTTCGGTACTCATAGTGCGAACCGTTGACTATCCGCCATCTCCCATGGTCCAACGAGAAGGAGCTAAGACTAGGGCACATCATCACTGGGGAAAAAACAAAGAAAGAAAGAGCAGACTGAATTATTTAATGATCAGGGGAAGCTGTTATTTTTTAATGATTTAAATGGGCAGACTTCTTTCTTTATTATTGTGTTTCAAATATTTGTCTATGCAAATTGCAGAGCCAATTCTCAGGACAATCCGCTCATGCAGAGAACAAGCAGCTGCACAGAAACATTTTGAAGCAGAATAATAATTTGATCGATGAGCTGCAGTTACATAAATGTTTCACAGTCAAAATGGCCATTTCCCAAACCAAAGAGTCTCTTTCCTTTTTTTTACCAGTGTCACCAGCACTACCAGGAAGAAAACACTGGTCTCCACAGAAAACAATGTTGTGACTGAAATTACTAAACTTAAAGAAGTTCAAGAGGAGTCGTAGAGCAGAAGAGGAGTGTGAACTCTAGATTTCTTCTCATTGTCAGGGCTGGGCCAGTTCAGGATAAGTGACAGTGATTCACCTGATCTCCAGAGCCTGCCTGAAAACTAACCTCATAAAGTCTTGCTTACATGTTAGCCTCCTGGATCCCTTCGGCCTTTCCTCTCTCCTCCATGCCTGCCTGGAGCTCTCCCCCGCTGCTGACCTGCAGCCTCACTCCCCAAAACCCGAGTAAACCATTTTCCTCTAGCCTCTTTTTATCATTTGCCATCCTTCTGCTCTGCTTGCGCTCACTGTTTCTCTTCTCCTCCACAGATTACTTCGAGTTCTCCAGTTTATTCTTTTTTTTTTTAATCTTGCTTTATTTTCATCTGTGCTTCATTTGTCTGTTACTTGGGTCCAGAATGAGTGCAGTCATTCATCTTATTAGAATCTAACAAGTTAGTATCTTCAATATCAGATTCAACTGTACAATTACCAATTCAAAGCATTTCACATCAAATCAGTCTGTAAATTAAATTGATTAAGATTACAACTCTCAATAAATCAGAGGACTAAAGAACCTTTACATAAAGGATTTTTTGTTAACTCTCAGCTTCTTCTTTTAGCCATGATTAACCATGCAATTACCCCGTCTCTAAGTCAATCTCCTCCAACCCTTGTACATTTCCCCTCCATCTTCCCTCCAGCATCCTCCACTCACCGATGCATCGGGGTATCTTGTTGTGATTGCTCCAGGTGCCGTCTGGCTGGCAGACTGTGGTCGTCAGTTCTTTGGAGGAGAGCCGGTAGCCGCTGTTGCAGAAGTAGGTCACCCGTGTGCCGACGGAATAATCAGCAGCAAGCACACCTCCGTTCGCTGGTGCATTGGGCACACCGCACGAGACAGCTACGGGCAGCAACAGAACCATTGTCAGCACATGTTTATGCACAGCAGAAGGCATATACTACTGTAGATATGCAATGGTAAACAGGTATACTGGGCACTCCCATATTTGCTTGACATTGCATGGACTAATACAAGTCACTGAGAATTTTATAGCTGTTCCAACTTTACAGGTAAAAACTCAATTTGTTCTTATTTGCAGACCTGTCAAAGTTAAACGGCAAACCTTATTCATGGGAGACACTCCGAGATACCGCAGCAGAGACAGCTTACGCGCAATTAACAACATTAATAACATCTGCATTCCAGTTAATTGAGCCAGTGCCAAAACCTCGATATTGTGCTTGCTGCCTCAATGGAATGGCTTACTGAAGCACTTAATAGAGCTGACTTATTATGAACAAAATGAGGTGCAGGTGTCAAAAAGTCTATTACAGCATCAACACGGAGGTGCTCCATTTCCAAGGGAGCAACACAGTTTTCAAACCTGCCACATGCATTTCTAATCATCAGACAGGAATGCTTCAGCGACCTGAACACTTATGTCATTTCATTATGGTGAGCATATATTTGAACTCTGAGTCCATATATGTGCTCTCAAGATATCATGAGGTACTGAAATCAAAGAAAGTGCACCTGGGAGGTATGAACCATAAAATTAAGACTAAAAAAATATTATGAAGTTTAATGTTGTAATCAAGAAAGTGAATTACCAATGTGTCCAACTCCAACATTTCTAACCAACCTTGAAAAAACACACAAATGTAATTTGTTTAATATTTCCTACTTGTTTAGAAGCAACTTACTTGGTCAGTCGACAGGTAATCTAGAAATGCGTTGATGACATTCACCAATGTCACAAATAAAAATGACAAGTGATCAGAGCTGGGAAGAGTAGCCAAAAGTTTGACTCAAGTAGAAGTAATATTTCGAAAAATATGACTCAAGTGCAAATAAAAATTTGTCATCCTAATAATTACTTAAGTAAAAAAAAAAAAAAAACTTAATGAAAGGAACTGAGTACTTCACCAGAAACACCAGACTTATTGTTGTTTTAAATTAAATATTAATGCATTAAATGTTAATAAATAAATGAAAACATAAATGAGGGCATCCACCACATTGAATAAAATACTCTCTTGTTTCAGAAAATTGTCTTCTGTCTGGCTGTCATGGCCATTCATAGCAAAACTTTTGAGACCAGAGCCCAGTGAAGGAGACATGAGAGCAACGTTTGACTAAATGTCTTGCTGAAAATCATTCTGTCGGTGTAACTCCTTTTGGCCATATACCATAATATGTTTTCTCAAATTCGAAATTGAGTTTTTGTTGGCTGAAATGTCGACTTGTTTGGGCAGACACAGATGACTAAGCTGTTCTTTTATCAGCCTGTAAGGCAGGGCTACCTACACGGCTGCAGTCCTGCATGTTTTCAGCGTATCCCCGCTTTGACACACTGGACTCAAATGAAATGGATCCAGCATGTTCCGTATTTGTGCTCCGGTGTGCTCACTCTGCTCCTGTGTGGCAGCGGCACCAAACGGTCATGTGACTACCCGGTTACATGCAGGGCTGGACTGGGATAAAAAATCCATCCGGGGAGTTATACACTCACCTTTGCTGCCCTGACTTATTCTACACATATATGCTCACATGCAAATGCACACATGCATGAATGCACACACATATACAGTATAGATTATGGAAATATCCACCTGTCACATAAGCATAGCACATAAAATTCATCTATGATACAAGGAAATCCCATATATGACTCCCTGTATATCCCTGTTTTTATGTTTAGGCTGATAACAGATACTGTACAAAAGCAACAAACTATGGCAACAACAGAATGACAAATGTTTAAAGCTTAAAACACATCAGCTGTCTCTCCTCTATCACTCATTTAATGAACATTTAGCTGAAGTTTGACCTAGCCACCACATTTGATAAGTGACACAGTCATGCAAAACAAAACAAATGGTTGACCAAAAATAAAGGCGATGAGTGGAACGCATTCCATTGTAAGTGAGTAAAAGCCACGTTTCTTCTCTATAAATACACTCAAGTAAAAGTTAAATGTGTTTGTATTAAATTGCCTCTTAAAAGTACAATTTAAGTGAAAATGTATACAATAAAAGTAAATGTAGCATGTTACTACCCACATCTACAACTGATATCAATAATGTAAGCAGTTTTGACACCAACTCCTCCAAATGTGCAGAAGTAGAAGGCACTCTCCCTGAAAAACTAGCACACAGGAGCTACACACTCTGAATCTGGGTTACTGTGGCCTCACAGCTAAGACCAAACAGAAAGCTCGAGCTAGACGGTTTCAAGGTGTTTTTCTTTTTTTATTTTTATTATCAATCAGAGAGACGGTTTAGATCAGGGAAACCAGCATCAGCAGAAACACCTCAAAAAGAAGCAGTAACAGATCCTGAATATAGAAAAAGTTGAAGTCTCTACGTCTCATGAAGCGTTAATAAAGGCCTTCAATTCCCTCACCTCCCAGGAGAAAAGCAGCTGACATTTATTCTTGAGTGAATCTTTCTGACAGATTCACCAGTAAGAAAAGCGCTAAAATGTCTCGAAACTAATGATGGAAAATGTTGACGTTTGAAGTGCGTGTCATCTCCACTGTCAGTAAAATGTAATCTTTCCCGTCTTACAGATAACAGATGGGCAGCATCTGTACGAATTTATCAGTTCATCTGCGGGAGTGACTGGCTTTATGTGCTTTGGAAAAGCTGTGCCCAATTACCAAACTGATGGAATCAATCACAGGTGTGAAATGTTTTCATATCACCGAAAGTACATGACATACATATTTTTGATTTCACTACATCATGATAAAATCCAATTGCACGCACCGTCTGTTGATGTTTGCTGCTGTCATTATGTGCCTGGGTCTATGCAACTGCACGCAACTGTGTGCACATGAGTACACACACTTCACATGAGCACATATAAAAAAAAAAACAATTAGTTGAGTGAGACTTGACAGCCGCAGACACAGCAGGCTAATGGCGAGTTGGCCAAAGTAATTTAAACAAGTATAGATTGACAGAAGAAGAGAAGATTGATTTTTCTTTCATTTCCACCTGACAGGAAACTGTCTCTCAATCAGGTTGGATTCAGTTCAGCAGATAATAACACAAGAGCAAGATTTGAGTTGGGAATGCTTTGGGTTCTTCATGTGCCTGTGCCCGCAGAGCAGTTGCCATGGAAGCAGTGACCAGAAGAGCGGGGTAAAGAGGCTGGATAAAGTTGGAAATAAATAGCTACTAGGGCAGATGAGCTCACCTTGACATGCAGGAACTGGTGCGTCCCAGGCGTAGAAGCCATAGGTGGTCTTCTTGCACACAGCTGTGCCTTTCCCGATAAGCTTGTAGCCCCTGTCACAGGCCCAGCGCACCATGCTGTTAAGATGACCCCCAGTCTGGCTCACTACAAAGCCATGCTGAGGGGAGTCTGGGGTACTGCAGTACATCGCTACAATAGGTGATGGAATAAAGGCACAGCAGTGAGCAGGTGAGAAAAAAAGGCAAAGCAAGAGAGCGGGTGAGAAGAATGGAAGAAGAATGGAAAAGTACTCATTAAGATAGAGGAAGCTAAATAAGGCAAAGCAAAGGATGAGAGGCATTAAAAAAGCATCTCTGAGGCTGGAGATTTGTTTGTTTTTTACATTGTTACTCCAAGGCTCTATTCTAAATGCGAAACCATGATGGGGGGATATGCCCGAGGAGGGTTGCATCAATCTTGCACTGAGGTTGTGCACCACAACAGCAAAGGAAGCCCTAAAATCACATTACTACTTCCCCTCCCTGGGCTACGGGCATGCACATATTACGTTCTCTATTGCACATGCGATACTGGTGCATTATTTGTTTGATAAGACTGCTCGCTTTCATCCTACAGCCCATCAAACATCAAAACAAGGCACATTTGATTTTAAGAACATGACTAGCAAATGGCCAGTGGGACAGGAAATCCAAGGGATGCTGTCTGCGTTCCAATAGCTGTCAACCATTCCTACAAATCAGTGTGACTGGGAGAGAGATTTAAGATGAAAAGACACATTTAAATCAGTTCCTGTTAAAGTCAATCAAGTCAAGAAGTAGTTCTCTTTACAAAATTCATCACACTGACTTACTTTCATGGGAACACTCCTGTGTCTTAAATATAATGGAGAGACAACATGAACAATTAATGCCCTTAGTTGTTGTTCTGTGTGATTATTGATGCATTTCAAATGGAAGAAGATGCCTGTGCTACTCTTCCTTGGCAACATTTGCTTTATTAAAGAGTCAATTAAGAATTTAAACCCTTTGAAATTAAGGGGTACAAAACAGCATGCTATCATACCAGTCGTTTCTGTCTGCTTCTTGCTCTTTGCACGTAAAAACATTCCCCATTGTGATCCATTATGTGTGGAAACCATATTTTAAAAAATTGACTAACATTAAAAACTACATAAAGAACACTGGGAAGCAATCACAGCAGACCGTGATAAAATTCATGGGGCTGTTGGATCATGAATTATATGCATATCTAAGAAGCTTCGGTAAATATATTTCACTTTAAATAAATATGACTGTAATATTTGCCAATAAGAGAACTGAACTTTTATGAGTCCCCGTGAAATGAAAAAAGAAGTAATGAGTCACTTTCTTGTCACTACTTTAAAAAGTAAGGAATAAACCAATGACATTTGCTAATTCAATAAAGATATAAAAACATTGACATTCATGAAGAAACGTCACTCAGTGATAATGGATTTTATGAGCCAATAAACCTTTAATTCTAAATATCAATCTATTCATGAAGTACCATCACAGACTACGTAAAGTGTGCATTTCCAAGAAGGGGACCATGAGTTTTATCACTTGTCTGCAACTTAGAAACTAAAGCGCATTCAAATGCAGATTTGATAAGAAAGAGAATATGATTATAAGATGGATACATACTTTGATACTCACCCACGTATCTGATGTGGAAGCCCCGGCGGTTGGTGCCATGGTCAGAGGACCAGCGCAGCAGAAGCTGGTGGCCTGTGGTGGTCAGATTGAACGGCGTATCGATGTCACCACTGAGTGTTGAGAGGCTCTGACTGTAGATGTTAGGACCTAAACAAAAGAAAGTTAAAACAAGAAATGACTCACATTACAGCTGAGCTTTAAGCAGAGATAACTTCCACTGTCTTGCTTTGACCAGGGAACATGAAATCCCGGCATTACCCACCATCAAATATTTCCAATATGTCAAACTCTTTTTCTGTCTGAAAGAGCTCAAAATGCAGAGTGATGTTGTAGCCCTTCTCCACGTTGATCAGCCAGGAGCACATCTGAAGATTGGGGTAATTTTCTGGATAGCCGGGACTTAAGATTACCCCAGTAGAGTCAAAACGCACCTCGTGGGCTGGGCATTGCACTAGGTAGACAGGGAATAAAATTAAGGTCAGATGTGGAAAAAGATAAAAAGAAAATGAGAAGATGTAAAGAGAGAGAGATGAGGGCGGAGTTAAGGTAGAAGTTGAGCAGAAGGATATGAGGGGGATGGGAATAAGTGATGGTGGCAGAAATTACATTAGAAAAATAACAAAATATGACATAATTACATTTCAGCCAGACTCATATTGCACCGAAAGTCATGTGCTGGAGTCCAGTGCTGTCAACAGGCTCCTCTGATATTCATCTATCACATAGTCAGCAGATGAAACTGCTTACTTTGTATGGAAAAATGGTGTGAGAAGATGTGTGTGTGTGTGTGTGGGAAGAAGGAGCTGCCTTAATTTCCTGTAGCTTGGCATGTGTGAAATAAAGGCTCCTTTCTTTCCCGTTTCTGCAGATGACAAGTTTCAGCTCATGCCACTAGTGAAGAAACATTATGCCTGTAAAAGGTTAATGTGAACAAGTGGTCCAGATAAAAAGGTCAGAGGAAAATTCAGACATATAAAAAAAAATCAGCACAAATATGTGTGAATATTCCTCTTAAAATGAGGAGCTAGATAACGGGAAGATATTGCCTCCAAAGACTGTAAGCCAAAAATAAAGAAAATACTACGAAAACAATATTAATTTATGTTAGAAAAAAAACAAAAACACACAAAGCATTCTGTGTGCACTGGGGGAACTGGTGTCAAGAAAATTAGTTAAACTGCCTGAACAACAAAGAAATTAATTATGCAAATATTTAAACTAATACAAATGAGAACTGAACAAAATTTGTACACGGCAGACTCAATAATTGCAGAATCGCTGTATAGAAATCCTCAGAATATTATAAAATTACTATATTTCGTCATTCATTTCTTTCTTTGAACATTTGTTTTTGTATAACTCATGGTGCACTTCTGACCAACTAAACTTATTCAGATACAATCTTGAACCAATGAACACAAATCAAAATCTACATGCATCCATTGTACAGACATAAACTGTAAAAAAAAGGACCAAGAAAAAAAAGGATTTTTCTGCCTGTATTTTTGATCTGTTATTTTGAGCCAGTTTCAGTTTTTTGCTCAATTTTACAGATAATAAATCAATTTTAAAGTCATGTATATAGTGCATTTCTATCCAGTTAGGTTTTTTTTTCTTTATGTTGGCTCACCTGACCTTTCCAGTTCATCATGTATTTTCTTGGAAAAAAGATTATATACATATATGACTCTCCCACTCTTTTTTTTTTTAAATCAAATATTGAGCATAGTTCCTCACTTGGTTATCCAAGTTAGTTGCACGTAAAAACATTTCCCATTGTGATCCATTATGTGTGGAAACCATATTTTAAAAAATTGACTAACATTAAAAACTAAATAAAGAACACTGTGAAGCAATCACAGCAGACCGTGATAAAATTCATGGGGCTGTTGGATCAGGAATTAGAAAATGTGCATATCTGACGTGGAATTTGAACTACACAAAACACTGTGGATAACTTGCAACTTCACAGCTGCTGCTGAATGTTGTACATTCTAAATAAAAAATGTAGCTGTACTGTGTTGCCTTCACGGTTAAATATTAGTTTTGTACCCCAGTGTAATACCTATACACATCAGTTATCATCAAGCCTGAATAAATCCATTTCCAACAGGTCTGCACTAAATCTAATTTAATGAAGCTTCTACACTTTTTTCTTTCGGACACTGTTTTGATCAGTTATAATTCAGCTAAATCTATAATAATAAGGTCCATCTGTCGGTGAACATGAAGGAGCAAAATATTGAGGGCTCTTTTAAACTTCAGAATCTTGTTTACCAACAAGATCGGTAGCATCAATAAATCCTGGGAGTCAGTTAATAACGGACCACTTGATATGTCATTAATCATTTCGGCATGATGGAACTCTAACAACATTATAGAGAATTAAATCTTGATTGCAAGAAAGTGAAAGTATTCTCTTTTAGACAACATTTGACTGCAGTAGAAAACTGTCTTGATTAAGTTGATTAACTTAATCATTTAGAATCTTTTGTTTTATTGCAGTAATTTGCAATAAAGTTAGTACTTGATCTAGCATCAGTCTGGTTTTAGTACAAAATACAGTACAAACCACTGTACCGAGATGGCCCTTTGAAGGATTGTTAGTGACGTAAGATGTAATTTGG
Source organism: Craterocephalus amniculus (assembly GCA_036024015.1). Lineage (NCBI taxonomy): Eukaryota > Metazoa > Chordata > Actinopteri > Atheriniformes > Atherinidae > Craterocephalus > Craterocephalus amniculus. Next base: position 28,488 of record JAVQJG010050815.1, on the reverse strand, counting down.
ACTCTCAGACACTTTCTGTCCTGGTTCTACTGGATCTTATACTGTAGACCACCAGATTTTATTAGACAGACCAAGAAGTCTGGTGGGCTCTCAGGTATTGCTCTTAACTGGTTTTACTTCTATCTTGCATATCGACAGTTCTTGGTAAGTATGGATAGATGCTCCTCAGGAATCTATAAAATAAAATGTGGGATTCCTCAAAGTTCAATTTTAGGCCCAGTACATTTTAATCTGTACATGCTGCCACTTGGGGATGTCATCAGGAGATTTTTCACAGCTATGCTGATGACACCCTGCTTTGCATCGCCGTGTCTCTTGATGACCTCGAACCAGTTAACACCCTTTTAAACAGTATTTTAGATATTAAGTCATGGATGGCAAAGAACTTTTTACAGCTCAAGACTGAAGTTTTGATCATCGGTCCTGAAGAGAAAAGAGAGATAATTTCACCAAAATTACAGTTCATTTTTGTAAATGAATGTGCAAATGTGCATCTTTGTGTAGGTGTGTGTGTGTTGTTTTTTTATGCACTTATTTTTTTTATGTAAAGCCCTTTGTGTTGCCTTTCGCAGGAAAAGCATTTCATAAAGTTTGATTTGATTTGATTACTTGGCAGTTTTCATGCAGGTGTGGAACCTACGCAGGTGTTTAGCCACAGGTTTCCATTCACTTGAACATATCCTACTATGAATGACTTACAATGAACATGAAGAAATGCATGCATGCATGTAAAAAAGAATATATTGTGAATAGACTCATCCAGCTGGTAGATGCTTGCTATATTCAAACTTCTACAAATTGTTTAATAAACTACTGTTGCCAGGCAACAAGTACACAAGTCTATCTAGGGAGCACAGTTGGGGCTTAAAGAGCTTTGAATGTAACTTTTGCTGCAGGGATTTAAAGAAATGAATCTCAAGAAGCTTAAAATGCTCCAAATGTTTCAGATCCCCCCCTCCCCCAAATATTGCTACTTTTGAAAATGGTTTACAAAGAGCTGTGATAGAAGAAAACCTTGAGTGTAGTCGTGAGGGCATTTGGGTTTAGAACAAAAGCAAACGTCTCAGTGGAAGTCGAACACAAACGCAAAATATCTAACTTATAAAACTCCAGCTGACCCATGTACTGCGCCCAATTACACACAGATTAGTACACTGGTCACAGGCTGATCAATAAAACCATTAAAAAAGGAGAAAGCAAAAAAGCTTGGTTTGACTTTCTGAAATATGTTAATAAGAATGTTAAGTAAGGAGCAACATGACACCATTTAATGGGTAAAACTGAGCCCCGTGGTGTCAGATGGTTTTCCCAACACAGCAGTCAACTTGACTGTGGCTCTGTTCATGATCAAAGCTACAGAATAACCTTCCTCATAGTCTCTCATAAAGATAGAGCCTAGGGAAATATATCAAAACCCCGGGTACATGGGGGTGAACTTACAGAGACATGTAAGGACTTTTCCGAGTTATCTCAACGGCCTAAGATGACAATTAACAGAAGGGTTGACAGCAAACAAAAGCGGAATAAGGAAGCACAGGAGAATTCTTTTTCCTGCCCTATCAGCAAGCCACCGACAGGAAACAGCGCTTGTTGCAAGCTTATTGTTGTAGTCTCTTGGATGTGAATAGCAGGTCAACTCAAATTAAGTTCAACTTTACATGTCCCAAGGAGAGCAATTAGTTCTGTGCTAGAGGTGCCGAGGACATAACGTATCCAACAGAAGGAAATGTAATGAATTTGTGACTGTAAAAAAAAGAGGTGATCCATGGAAATGTCAAGCAACAAATTACCAACCCTAAAATTGTCCTAACTACGCCAACGTGACGCTGGAGGCAGGTTTTAAGGAGCAGTTGGAACAGGATGATTAGTCATTGGACACATTAACAGACGTTAAGAAATCTCTGACACTTACGGCTCTCATTTAAATGTGTACTTTCCTGCTTCAGTAACGTGCACTTTTTTTTGTAGGATTTGTAAGAAGAACATATTAATTAAATGTTTTTTCTCCCAATCTAAACCTCCTTTGTTTAATAAGAAGTATCCCTTATGCTAGGTGTACCAATCCTGACCCACGGCCTGGACATTTTACAACACTATTTAAAACACAGCTCTCTATAAAGTATGAGAAACCAACTGAGCTGTGAAACAAGGACCTTTAACACCCCAATGATTGATTTCCTTATTGTGCTCTGCTACAATAGTCCCATAATACTGAATATGGCACATTTATTTTACTGCTCAAATTTAAGGTGCTATGTCCTTTGCTCTCAAGCTGACCCAACTGTGTGATGTCTTAATGAATTCCAGGTGACATGTTTTAGTTAAAACAACACACGGATACAACACCGTCTTTACATCCTAGTCGATAGCAGTCAGTTTTAGAAGGCAGAGGTACTTTACTTATAAAAGATTAGTTTGCAGCATTGCACCACCGTGCAAAGTGCATCTTGTCACAAATTACACTCTGTAACCCTTAAAGGTCCCTATCACCATATGAAAGAACATACTCGATTCATTGGACTGTTCTCACACCAAACGGATTAAGGTAGCCGAGTGGCAATTTTATTTGATATACCAACATTTCCTCCATCTGCAGTTTGGTCCCAGACTGATGCTGATCACTCTTTCAGAAATGGCAATCTTGTTGGAAGTTATGCATTAAACTGTTTCCACTGCACCATGGATAGACCCATTGAAGTGACATCAACCATAAGAAAGGCAAGAGAAAAAGAAAGTTGGTTATACTTCATCTGCTGCACACAGTTAACCACAGGGTTCAAAGCCAGTCCACTCTTGTGCATTTTGTCTAATGCTTCACTGGGTAAAGTGAAGAACTGTTATTTGTGCACCGTCTCCTCAGTATTTACAAGTTTGTTTTGGTAACTGTGGGTTTGACTATATGTTTCTACTGATGCTAGATTTAATAGCAAAAAGGGTCTAAATTAAAAGATATGAGAAACCCCAAATGTCTAGTTGTGGGAACTAAGGTAAGGATTATCAAATAAAAGTTTCACATTGAAAGTCATGAACTGGTCGAACATTTTTAGCTCACATTTAATTAAAAAAAAAAGCGTAAATTTGCTTCTGTGCCATGTGTTATTATGCATTTCTATGCTTGATGGACAATTTTTACTCAAAAATCAGCAAATTGGTTCTAAAATCAAACTTTCTTCTGAAATTCTGCACAAATGCAGGCTTTGGATTTGTCTGGTACATGTTTCTGCCATGCTGTGATCCAAAGTCAAATGCTTTTACTCACTGTTCCCAGCAATGAAAATGGAAGAGGTGCACATTAACTCAAGACTTTGAGAATAGGGACTTCAGGGCACTTCAAAAGATGCCTGTTCACTGAGGACGGAAGGTTCAGGAGTGGTCTCTTGTCTGCGGATGTGATTTTTTAGGACAAGATACAGGCTGATGAATTCTATTTCATCGTCTAAAACAATATGCGTAAAGAAGAGAACACATATTTGTTTTTAGTAACTCTCTTTGCTTTTTATTTATTGCGCAATTTACACAGCTATACTTTCAAATGACTTCTATTTGCTTTGTAGAATAAAAAGAAACAGAAATTCAGATATTTGTTAATAAAACCTGCTGAGCTGTAATTGGTCTCAAACTGATCTTCAGCAGTCAAACGCTAATGCTAAGGCAGCGCAGGGCTATGATCTTGGTTCAGTTGTATTCCAAGCACCTGAGTCTTGATGAATTAGAATAGAGATGCTGTTTGCCACCGGGAGACTGCTGGAGGGGGGCCTACTGGCAGTCTGTCTTTTAAATGATGCATCAACAGCGAGTGCTGCTGACTGCAACCAACCTTGGCAGAGTGGTGTCAAGCACACTCATAACTAAACGTGATTATGTATTCACATGAATGTGCATGGAGTGAGAGAAGAGATTACACATGCAAGCACAAGAAAATTCAAAAGCCACACAGGGTGAACAAAAAAAAAACCTGACTCAAACCCACACCCAACAAAACCAACCTTGACAGACTGGTGGTGGTCCATCCATCTGAAGCCTCTCTCCAAGTCTGCAGGTCAGAATCTCGCTGCCCACCAAGGTGAAGCCCGGCAGGCATGAGTACCGAATGATGTCCCCTGGGAGGTCATTTACACCAACAAACACACACACACACAAAGAGAGGCGAGAGATGGACATGAAAAAAACATATCCATCCAATCATCCACCCACGCAGCCATAAACACACACAAGCTTTGTCAGAAAGGCTCCTCGGCACCGGCACTTGAAAAAGTAATCAACTACACATTTTCTAATGAAGACTGACATTTCTTAGTACTGAAGGCACTTCATTAAATTACAGCCTTAAACTTGTACACAAATACACACAAAGTCAAAATTACACACATTTCAAAGGCACAAAGTAAGGCAGCTACTAGGCACATGACTTCCACTTCACTTTGCTAATTACTTTTGAGCAGTGAAAGTACAAACAGCATATAAGTACACCTCATTAGTCTAACCGTCGGACTAATATTTTAATGTGCTAAGCATGAATAGATGGGCACACTTGAAGGAGAAATATTGACAGTGAAGGTGAAGTGAAGGAATGACATCTAAACATGGCAGCCGAGGCCTGTGCTAGAAACAATTTTAGAAAACAATATGTATCATGAAATATTTAGATAAGACAAAGATGGTTCAACGCATCATGAAAAACCTTTATCAGTAAAATCTAAACCAGAAACAACATAACCAATGGAATAATGAGATATTCAACAAATGCAGGGAATGAATGAATGAATGAATAAATAAGTGACTAAAATCATTTGCTACGTTGGATTGCTTTCTGTTCATTCATGGCTGTCCAGGTAAATAAAGTTACATCTAGCGAACGCTGAACTCATTATGCATTGTCTCAGGCACGTAAACAAGCCAAACACACTGAGACAAACCTATTTCAAACTCGTCATCATCAGTTAGGATGGTGGCGTTTGCGACAGGAGGGGGTGGCTCACAAGTTCTCAGCTGGTAGGCTGTTGGAGAGAGGACAAACACTGCGTCAGGGAGTGGATAAATCGACAGACATGCACACACACACATTTCTTATTGAGCTGGAGCAATATTTTCTCTACAGTCCCGATAAAAGTTGATTAGCTCGTTAAGTGACGCCTATCACTGTTCATAATCTTCAACCTACCCCACGCCCCAGCCTCCACAAAAAAATCAAATAAATAAAAAATCACTAACTTAACTGGGATAGAAGGTACTTTATTATTAATCAACCACTCTGCAGGGGGTGTTGGATAGTGCAGACAAACAGAAATAAAAACATTCGCTACTTATCATTACATATAACAGGAAGCCATTCTATAAACAGCAAAAAGGGAAATGAAAAACATTTAATTTTAGGAAAAAGAGGTTGGCAATCCTTCTCCGTTGGTTAGAACTGCACCGTGTTTCCTGTAATGAGGAGACTTGGTCATTACAGCAGCTTGGAGCAAAGTCTCTGCTAAACGGATGATGTTACCGTAATAGTGAAGCTCAAAGAAGCCACTGGTGCTGAAGTCACTGTGGAACTTGATGAGGACCTGATTGGCAGTGGTGGAAACACCGTCCTGTAAGGAGCTGCCACTAAACTGGCCAATTTGAGGGGAGGACTGGTCGGGTCCATCCCTGTTAGATGCAGAGAGAGTGAGAGAGAGAGATAGGGATTGGAAGAGGGAAGGGAAGAGGTGGACGGAGAGGGAGTGCAAATGATTTATGAATAAACAGCAGGGATGACTTGCTGGTATCAAAGAGCAGATCTATTTATCCTGCAGCAGTCATGTAGACTCAGCAGTCATTCCTGACAACTTGAGAGAAAGTTTCACATTGATCACTGAGAAGTTAGGAACATGTTCACGGATTAGGGCTACAGAATTGAAACCCCCGCCCCCTCCAGCCTTGTTACATATTGATGAAGAGTAAAGTTTTAGGGGGAAAAGAACTGACAAATTCCAAATCAGCTTTTTTGAACTCTGACTTTCTTTTTTTTTCTGAAAAAAACAAACAAAAAAACAGAAGGAAGAAATACATAATGCATTTAAATTCACTTGAGACTTCACAAGAGTTTTAGCAGCCCCTCCCACCATATAAATCTGAAGACAGAAGCATTTAGACAACGATTACTATTTACATGATTATCACGATACCCTCCGACATTCAACTAAATATCACGATTTATAAGAATGCATAAGAATCACACTTAAATGACTTGTATTCAACCCAGAATGTTTCTCATTATGGGAGGAAAGATGACGATTTGTCAAGAGCGTACATGTCTGTGGGAGTGCCAACCGGGTACACATTGCTCCCAGTACAGCAAAGTTTTCTACTAGTTTAATGATGCAGATAATTTCAAAAACCTAATTCACACTATATGTCAGAATGAAGGTCAAAATTGGCAGATGTGTTAAATGTTGACATGTTTCAAATAACAATAGGAACTCTTTTGTATATCTTTAATTTACTGTGGAAAGAAAAGCCAGGTCAGTGACAGCCTGTGAAACAGTTATAGGAATTATCCAAGCAGGGAATGAGATACAGCCTGTAATGGTGACTGCATTTCCAGGTGAAAACTTCCACGTTTTTTCCTCCCCAAATGAGGTTCCAGTGATGTCTGGAACTGACTAATAGCAAGTACTGAAATGCCAAGTTGAAAATGGAGCTAAGCCTAGGGGTGAAATTCTTGATTTATGGAAACAAAAAGTTGAAATAAGCCGCTGGCTGGGGTCATAGAAGTCTGATATTTGGAGTGAGCTCGGAGTAGACCTGCTGCTCCAGCTCCTCTTGTGTAAAGAGCTGGTTCAGGCTACACAGACAACTAATTAGGAAACCTCTGGGGTGGCTTCCAGCCGAGTTGCATCAGGCACATCTGACTTGGAGGAGACCTCAGGCAAACCCAGACCATAATTATATATTCTGTTTGGTCTGAGTGAACCTCAAGATCCTCCAGGTGAAGACACAGAAAGGTGAGAAAATGGTAATATGGCAGCACATATCTTGTTAAAAGAGTGAAATCTATATAAGTCTCTACATTAGTTCTCCAAAAATAGAATCCATTTCCACTCGAATATATCTGGGTAACCTAAACGTACGGTAGCCCAAAACATTTTTCTCAGATGAACAGTTGGTAAGCTGGGTTATGGAGGTGTAATAAAAGGATTTAGCATTAGCTGTGAAGACAATATGTGAGGCACCCATTAGTCAAAACAAAGAAGCATCCCTGCTAATGAGTAAAGGTCAGAACTTTTACAGATTTCAAACAGTGCAAATTGGGGATGACCCCGAAGCTTTATTTATTTGTGGACTGTGATTTAGAATTTCCATTATATACAAAAGCTGTGTAGCGAAAAGTATCTCATTAGTGGTACTTTCAAAAGAGCTCCAAGGCTATTCAGCAAAATGATGCACGCAAAATGATTTTCTTTTATAAATATGTACCTTTAATATCTGACGGACTAAAGAGGGGGGAAAAATTTTTCTTATGTCAGTTTACATTTTAGAGTGATCAGAAAAATAGGAGAAGGCACTAGGGCAAAGAAATGAAAAGTTGCCATCAGGGGACAGATTGTTTATGCACCATTTCATTTAAAAACAGTCATGCCAGGAGATCCCTCTCCCACAGTAAGAATGGCAGCCCAAGACGCTGGAAGGCACTTCCCTCCTTTATCACCCACGAGGACAGCTACACAAGTGCCTGAGGCTTAATACTCAGTGCAGGCAATAAGAAAGGTAGAAGGAGGAGACACAAAGTGCAAGGCAGCTGCTGCAGGTAATACTGCTGTATAAGTGTCCGTTTTCAACTCATGTTTCTACATACTGTACCAACAAAAATCCGACGTCGTTCAACCTCAATGTCTTCAGGCTCACACACATTACTGTCATTATACGTAACACTCACTTGGACATTTAAAGATGTAAGTTTCGTGAGATGGGGAAGAAAGAGAGTAACACAGACTTTCTTCTTTTTGTTAATCACATATAGCATTCCTTTTTTTTTCACTTTGATTTAAGGGGAAGCAGATAGAGAATTCACTCTTATGAATAGAAAAATTAAAGCCACAAATGAAAAGACAGGGATCAGAAGAAATTAAAACAGCTAAAATAGCCCTAAACAAAAGATGATGAAAATTTTTCTTTTTTAAAATTTTTTAAAGAGTCATGTGGTCTAATGATTCCAGATTTAGTGTTTTCCATAATGATAGTTGTATCAGGGGAAGAATAGACTGAAGAAGTACAGTCCAAGCCTGCAGCGACAGCTTTCTGTTTCCGTTTCCTTCAGCTAATCAGGTCAAGGTACAGCAATGCTGTACCAATAAGGTCGGGAGAAAAACTGAATATAATTGACCTTTTTTTTTTTTTTGTCCATCATTATTTTTTTTCTCCCATCCTTGACATGAGCATAGTCCATGAGGGCAATGCCATGATTCATTTGGCTCCGCAAAATAACAGTTCAGATACGTTTGGGACGTGCGGGAGACGACTGTGCGCAGCAGTCCAAATCTGCCTTCATTAATATGACATGAATGGACCTCTGGATGGAAACCATTTGTGACAATGCAAAAGCAAATGTCTACAAATAATGTCTCACAGAACATCTCCTGTAACTACAGCTACAGCTACTCGGACAAAATTTAAGAGTGGGATTTTTTTTTTTCATTAAGTGCTTTTGGATAGTTTAAGTTGCAACTCATGAAAGTTTCATATGAGAATCTGTGAAAACAACACGTCCAACTGCCCTATGGCCTAACACTTTGTCAGCTGTTATGTCCCTCGTGAGCAGCCGTGGAATTTGCTTTGCAGTGAAGGGAAATACAGTACAGGCTTACTGCTAACCGAGAATCTAATTTGGCTTTCTTTTCTTCCTTGGCAATCCTACTGGGAGCTGTTCTAGTAGCAAAGCACTCTACAGGACGCTGTACACTACAGAGACAATTTCTATGAATTTACATTTGTTGTCTCACTGCATAGCATCATGTATGACAATAGTTCTCAGCATGGGGTCCATGCAGCCTCAGGGTTGGAGGGTTTCACTACAAAGAAGAAGTCAAAATTAGAAATGCACATGTACAAAACCACCACACCTTTACTGAGCTATCAGCAGTCTGTGTGAGGATGAGGCACATCAAAGGTGATGCTGTCGCATGGACAAGTACTTGTGTATTGTATGGAATTGCAGGAATTAAATTATTATAGATTCACTTTCTCAAATGACATTTAAAAAAAAGCGAAACATCATTCAGTTCTCAGCACTTTGTGTGCAAACCGGGGTGCAACATGTCAAAAAGAGCTACAACAGTTTCCACTGCATATGAAACAATCTGTGCTTGTCCTTACACATGGAAACACACTGCTTCAGGATGAAAGAAAGTTGTGTTTTGCTGATGATGACACACACTTATCAGAGGAACCATGAGTGATACATCTCTACAGTTTCAGCCCCAAAGACATGGAATGGCTTGGTCTTACAGATCCATGAGACTGTTTCAAAGTCAAAAAACATTTCCAGGAAAGCAAACAGAAAAAAGAAATGGGAGGCCAGTGTTTCGAGGAAACAAGGTTGGAAACAAGTGAGGTATAAAATCTTTGTTGGCGGTATATTAGAGCCTACATATAGGGAGTAGTGTATTTGATGTGTGCCATAAACCGATGACTGATAAATAATGTCACACTGAGAGAGAAATTAGAACGTACCAAACAGTGATGCAGTCGTAGATCGGCTCTGTATTGATAACAGAGAAATTTATGTAGATGCCATAGCCTGGAGGTACTCTGACGGTCCACATGCAGTCCTGGAAGTGTGGGTACTCAGCAGGGTGTCCGGGAGAGTAAATTGTTCCATTCATGGATGTTATGTTTCCACCACAGAGAGCTGGAAGGAGGGAAAACAGTCAGAGAAGCACTCTTACCTCAAGTCATAAAAGTTGCTGTTATGGATGTTTTGCCACTAACGTTTGACAAAACAAACCGTAACAGCATGCTATTGGTTTATCATGGAGATGCTACGGGGAGAATGCACCTGTTCTGTGTCGCTGCAGGGAATGATCACTGTTCGCTGCGAACTTGATGACGCCAACTGATTTCAACAAACTCCCTCTTTCATGCTCCTTCAGATGTGTTAACATACAACTTTGATCTGTGACTCAAAGCCAGAGCTCTACCCTTTGGATCAAAAAGGGGCTGTGAACTTACCAGGTACAACAAAGAGTGTAAGAAGCAAGACAAAACTATTTACCAGGTCCTAAAACACAAAGAATCTTCAAAATGGACTTGGCACACCAGAGTGACATCTGAGGAGACCTCATGAGATGTTTGCCATAGCAACGTATTTCCAGCTTTGTCATAAAGACTAGGAAATGCTCATTGAACTGTTATAATGGCCTCTATCACTTTATTCTTCAGAAAACTGGTGTTACAAAGTGAATCGGATGCTTTGAGGTCCCAGATTAAAAGACAGGACTACAAGTAAATAAATATGTATAAATCATATTTTTGTTCTTAAACTAACTTCAAAGGTGCTTTTATTGTGAGTAGAAAAGCATCTCCGCCTTTACTTCAGTCACTGTCTGAGGAAGAAGTGTGCATGACTTTGTCAAGGTTTTGTAAATATTTTCCCACCAAGTTTGGAGCGACATATCTAATGTCAGAGTAGGACTGATAGCATCATTCTTTGACCGCATAGTTGAGGTAATTTGGATGTTTTGCTATTTTTGCTAATGGAAAAAACACTGTTGTAAAAGCACAAATTCTGTTTCTATGACCTGCTAAGTTCTCACCTTCGCAGCGAGGTATTGGGTGATTCCAGTTTCTGCTAACTCCATGCAAACATGTGAGCGAGGGCTCTCCGAGAAGAGTGTAGCCGGGCAGGCATTCAAAAGAAATGGTCATCCCCACGCTGTAGTCCTGACCAATCACGATGCCGTTACGGAAAGGCTGGGGGTCAGGGCACCTCTGTAGCTCGTAGGCTAAGGGGAAAAGTTAAACACACACACAGAGGAAAGCAACTTTAGGGATCAGAGATTGTTTTGACGGATAAAAATATTCAGCAAACCAATTATTCTAGAATACTGTATATGCACTGAATGTCTCAAAGGACATTTAATTCTAGCCTTCAAAGCATCATGCCATATTTTAAACCTTCTCAGTCCTCCTTTTTTCTGTTGCTGCCAATCTGAATTAAAAAAGAAACCATTCAAACAGAAGGCTCAGGACCTCACCCTGGTAGACAATATGGAAGCCTGGCTTATTCTGGGAATTGTCGCTATGGAAGAAGAGAGTGGTTTCGTGGGTAGTGCTAAAGAGAGAACTGGGCACTCCAGGGCCGCTGAACCGATCAATCACTGTCCCCGTCTCCAGGCTCCCACTGCGCACCTCTAAATAGTCATGGACAGGCTCTGTGGAGAAGTTCAGGAACTGCAGATGGACCCCTAAAGAGCAGAAGGAAAGGGTTAATGTCAAACTGAGAGAATTGTGCGCCACACCCAAGTTGTTTCTGACAGGAAACTCCACTGGTTAATCACCTGAGTACAACAAACTTTTCCATTGGTTTATTGCTTTATTGAAAATGTATTGGCACGCCCTTCCCTAAGCATACATATGAGGAGAAGGGTGGGGCCCCTTTAAAAGACACATACAGTACCAGTCAAAAGTTTGGACACACTTTCCCAATACAGTTAAAGGGAAAGTGTGTTCAATATTTTGACAGGTTGCATATGCAGAAGCCTTATTTAAAAAAGGGAAACACACTGTCTCCAATAATTATTCCTTGCTATAATCAACTAATTTACAGAAAATAACAACAACAATAATAATAATAATAATAATAATAATAAACTGTCATGGATATACTGGAGAAACAAACATGGAGATCTTCAGCAGGAAGAGGAGTGAAAAGTGTGGACATAAGTGACATAGAGGGGCTGTAACAGAGCAGTCTTGCTAACAGTACTGCTAAAGTTCCAGGGGGATCAAAAAGATCCTGCAACACTGAATCAAAGAAATCTTATGCTAAATCTTTCTGGTGTGTGACTGTAACTGGCATGTCTGTATAATTGTAGCAAATTTGGCTTTCAAGTATTCAGGAGCTTAAGTTAGATACAGTACACTGATTATCCCTCAACTTGTCTGACCGCTTTTATACAACAACCACGAGAACTCCTCATATTGTAGCTTTTTTTACTTAGTCTTAATTTTAGAAGAATATGAAGAAAAGACAAAAGATTGAAAAAGTGGAGGAAATCAGCACAGAAAGTATGAGGGTGAGCAGAAGTTAAAAAAAGGAAAGAGAGAAGGAAGAGAGAAGAAGGACCCCAGGAGGGGGGTGGGGGCAGGTTACAGACCAAAGCCAATGGGGAGTTGAATCCTCCAGCTGCAGTCCAGGCTGCTCTGGTAATTCCCCGGGAAGCCTGGGCTGAGGATGACGCCGCTGAAGTCTGTCATAGAGCCTCCACACTGAGCTGAGGGAGACCAACCGAGGAGAAAGAACATGTCAGTCCTCCGCTGAACAGCTCAGTGGGAAAACAAAGAAAAACAATGACTGGGAGGTTGAACATAGAAGGAGGGCGAAGAGCATATTGTTGTGTGTGCGTGTGTGTGTGCAGATTATTATGCATACATGGATACTAAGTACACTTTGCACACTTAGCAGGGGGGGACGTGTGCAATCTCTACACTTGCCCTTCATATATTCCTGCAAACATAGCAGATTTAGTCACATTCCTTGTTCGATGGTGCTTTATATTGAAATAAATGACACAGTCCATATTCAATACACCAACACACTTTTGCTCAGTAGTAGCAGTGATTACTTCCCCCTCTCTCCTGCCTCTTTTATTTGACTGTGCGTTAGAGAACACTTCAGCTTGCTGTGAACATGGCACTCATCTCCCTCTCCTGTGGCACATACATTACCGAGTCTTGCACGAACATCCAAGCGCAAATAATTCCAGTAACTATTACCATCACACCTCCAAAATGTCACAATTTTGTGGCAAATCGTGGGAGTATAACTGCTGTTTCTTTTGAGTAGGGGTATAAACCAAAGCCAGAATGAGAGAAAAAAAAGAAGAAAAAGGTAAATTGTTAAGCTTTTTTTCACAGTGTTGGGGGTTGTCGCTGCTTGACCTTCTTGCTTTGTGAAATGAAAGAGAAGAGGCGAGAAGAGGCACTTTAACGGATGCTATAGTGTTTTTTTTTTTTTTGCAGGGGCACGCAAACACTTTGATGTGGGTTTATCTCCAACAAAAAAGTGAGGAAAGATCCTTGGGTGTTTGACTAAGCATATGCACAATAAACAAGCAGAGAGTCAAGCTAATGAACACAAGCAACCGAGAACGTGCCTGCCATGAGTAAAAGCCGGGGTTTAAGTCTGCGGCGGACCGTGTAAACCGCAGGCACATAACTTCTACAGAACTACCGCTGTAAGGGTATTTGCACGGCTGTGGTGCGGTTGTGAGCGTTTGTGTGCGTGTGTAATTGAGGGCAGCAAAACAGCAAGGTGTCAAAAGAGAAAAGCACAAGGCTTCCTTAGTAATCTCTAGAATCTATCACTGCGGCAATCAACATCAGAGGAAGTGTCTGGGAGACTGCAGACTCTCATCAGAGGGATTAAAATCAAACAAAACATTGAGATGGTGCAAAGCCCTATTGATTTTCTACTAAAGGGGGGATGGCAGAAATGTCATAATACTTACCCCCCAAGCCATCCACACACAACCATCATTCCCTCCCCCAATCTTATAATGAAATAGCTGCACAACATAAAGTCCTTTTTCACGCTACTCATCTATTATGTTGCTGTGTGTGAGTAAAATATAGAGTGGAAATGATATCAAGTACAAGAGTTAAGTTAAAGGAGTCAATAACAAGAAAGGAAAGTCTATTTTTGATGATAAAATAACTTTGAAAACCTCAGACTGCATAAGATACAAAGAAAAAGTACGTTACCTAAACACAGTGGTACAGGGTAATTCCATCTTCTGACCGGGCCAGGCATGCAGGTAATAAACACGTTACCCTGTTCAAGAAAACAAACAACAAATTATTTAATTTACTTAAAACATTGTTTAATTAGCAACAGCAGATTAGTTTGTCTAATTAGTCTAAAGTCTAAAGACTTAAGTCTTAGTCTTGTTTCTACAAGCTAACATGTTTGCAGAATATTACATGTGCAATAACAAAAAAACCTGGAAAGTCTACCAAAGCAAAACCATCTCTTTGCTGCTGTTCTTTGTACACACGCAGACACGGCTGAACAAAAAGACACATCTAAAGAACTGCTTCTGTTTCAACAATGGCCTCAAGTCGAGTCCCAGTTCAGACCTTCTGCCTGAAGATGTGAGTAAGAAGATGCTGGATGGTCCAAAGAGAATGTGAAAAGAAGTGATTGCCCGAGCCAGGCAAAAAAAGTCAGTGTGGGATTAGTGAGGTGACTATTAACAAAATTTATAGCCCGTGGCCTTGGAAGGGTGTGTGCAGCTCAAATCGCTTCCGCTACAGTATCTACTCAAGGAGGATTGAAAGAAGTTAAAGCTGCTTTGTAACAGACACACACAGTCACGGGCTTATGCAGACATGCAGACAGGGGAACTTGAAAGCAAAGCACACATACACACCATTAAATATTAAGTTGCCAGCATAAGCAAATGGACAGTTACTGTACTTGTGCTTTAACATAATACTTTCCAGCACTTTTTCACTCTTTTACACACACACATACACACACACACACCAAACTATCATTAGTAACGCTGTCCTGACTGACTCATCCCCTGGTGTACTCAGGGAAGGTGGATATGATTCATTACCATAAAAGAGCTGAAAATCTGCAATGTATTTTTTTTTTTAATTCTATTTTTTTGCTTACCTGTAATGAAAAGCCTTGATCGCACTGGAAGGAAACCATGTCACCCACAGTGTAGCGATCCCCCACTCTTTTGCCGTTAATGGGAGGCTGCGGCTCTGGACACGAATCCAAACCTATTGCTTAGGACAGAGTCACAACACACAAGTGTGGACAGCAATCATTCTTCTGCACAACACATTAACAAAGCATTTATTTTCTACACTTTTTTAAACACAACGATGAAATGTAAATTAAATATGAATTAAATATATATTAAATATAAATTAAATAATTCAAGTAAAATCAAATTGTTCCAAAAACATACTTACATAGTCCCCTGTTTAATGTGACTTAATATCAACAATAGTAACAATCAAGTCCTTTTTTTGACTGTTTCCCCATATTTTTATATTTAGAATCTGGGACGAGACATAAAGCTTTGGCCCTTGTGGATGTTTTGCAAAATCTGTCTGACTGTGATCCGAAGCAATCACTGTGAAATTACAAAGCCACCACTGAAGATTTACTTGACAGACGCAGTGATCTCTATTGGAAGAAAATGATTTCACTGTCACTCGCTAGATACTTAAAAGCTTGATACTGATACTCTAATGGCTTAAAAGCAGTGGTGATGCTTTTGGGTTGTATTGAAGAGGGGCATTTTAAGTGTATTTAAGCTACACTTACCTTTACTGAAAAACATAATGGCAAAAATATTGTCAGGTTTCAATCATGTTTGTGAAAAAAGGAAAAGAGAAGAACTTTTAACTTGTCTGTTCTTAATAGACACATTATTTTAGGTACAAAGAAAGAGGCGCTTTGGGGGGAAATTCATAATATTCCATTTAACAAGCTGCTGAGAGAAGTTGTTTCTGTAATATCTCTGAGAATCAAGTTTTTTGTGAGTTTATATTGAGGTAACCTTAGGCTGAGAGATAAAGGGAAGCATTGTACAGAAGAAAGGCATCCTTGATGTGTGTGCAGGAACAAACGGCACATGTTCTATTCATATCTCATACTCTTCACTGTAAGACAGGTATGCATATAATTATGCAAGTGCTCACATTCGAGCCTACTCAAAGAGTTAACCAGTCTAAACAAGCAGGTGGGTGGGTGAGTGTAAACATGGCACCATATGTGACAACACAACATTCAGAACATTTTAAAGGCAACTCATCAGAGTGCTGAGTAGCAGCAGTGGTCACTCCACTCAGCACCCAGGGATTGTCAAAGAGGATGTATGAGTGGGAGATGATGGAAACCCAAAGAGGCTCAGAGCAGGAATCCGAGCTAAAGCAGCCAAGGATGCAACAATTCAGCTGAAGAAAACCTCCTGTACAAGCGGTGTGGGTGGATTCTTTGAAGCTGGGAAGTTTTGTCATATGTGGGTTTAAACAAGAACATTATACTTTGAAATTTTTTAATTGATTTCTAGGAGATTTGGTTGAGCAAGTCATGAAAGCAGTGCAGCTGCTGCCATAGGATGAGGCTGCCAGAAGGAAAGTCTGACATCAAAGCACAAAGCAGCTATAAATTAAACAGTTGCATGAAATCATCATGTATCCTCGCTATAAGTAAAAAGTCAGCCTACTTTATCTACTAACTGTTAAACCAGTGTGTTTTCTTTCACTCGGTCCATATAACTCTATACTTTGGAAATATCAGAGAAGGACGAATGCTTGTTGCACTTGTGTTGCTTCCATCTTTACAAATGGAAGCAACACAAAAAGGATACGTGTCAACCTTCCTATAGTCAGGAGGCTTTTAACTAATCCTGCTTTCATCAAAACACTTTTTCTTAAAGCATTTGCTAAAGCAGGAATTTAGCATAAAACGGACCTTTGGTCAGTTAAAGAGCAAGTTCCCATTAACATATGGCACTGGTTCCTGTTGTGCTCAAAATGGTTTCTAGTCAAACCGTCAGATTTCTCATTTTGGCAGCTACCATTGTCGTCCCGCTGTCAGAAGGTCGACACCTGTTCCTGCATCCACCGCCACGTCTGGAACGAGTCCCGACCTTATCAAACATGCTCAGTGCTTTAAACAGGACGCTTTGCTGACTGGAACTACACAATGGGGTTTTCAGTTGTGTGTGTCGCAACTTTGTAGCAGTGATCACAAGTGTACCGCAGCCAAGACATTTATACCTTGCTGAACGCGAATCTAAAAGGTACCTGGCAAATGCAGAAGTTAAACCAAGATGACAGAACATGGATAGGTGTTTGCTCTTTATGGGAGGTGTTCACAAAGGTGGTGGCAAAATGAAAGTTCACTTTCATAAAGCATAATAGTAGCATAGTTATACAGCAACCCCAGCAATGGCAACCAAGACGTTAAGATAATTAGGAGACACTCGGAGGGGGTGGTGGAAAATGCAAATGCAAAGGGGGAGAGGCAGATGGAGTAGATTAACAGACAAGTTTTCATCTCACTTATGTAATCTCTGTCATTATCTCTGCAAGAATAAAATTTGAATTGCAGCCTCACTTATGACATAATTCCTTTTTTTATGCCGATTATAATGACGTTCATCTTTAACCAGCCAATACTCATAAACATGGCTACTTTCATAAATATAATCTAATCACCCTTAATCAGTTTGACAATCCGATGATCTGCGCCATTAACTGGGAATGTAAGATTTGTACCATTTTAATTATCGCAGCACAATGTGACATTTCTATCTGGGAAATTATATCAATATGACACAAGTTCCCATTTTCCTGAAAAGTACAAGCCTCTTTTTTAAGTGGAACATCCAGAATATAGCTGTAATGATTATCAAATCCCCTATGACTACAAGGGACAAACATTTCGTAATAAGACTATTAACTGGGAAAAACCATATGAATAAGTCCATCCCCTGTGTTTAATTATACAATTTCCCTCAGTTATATTGTTTTCTATTGGTACATTTAATGTTATTCTAATGATTTGAAAACGCTATACATAGAGTTAAGCAGGGACTCAACAGCCATTAATCACATGAGCTTCTTTCACCGATACTCAGTGACTCACGAGGAGCGATATATCTCTGAATGTATCCTGAGGACGCTTGCTGTGCACTAAGCTCACAGACTGGTGCTCGGTTTATAAAGATACAGAGAGGAGTGTGTAGGTAGCTATGAGTCATATCTATCTGACACAGATCTGGTTTAGGTAAAATAAGACCCATATGTTTCTGAGCATGCATACAATTAAATAAAACATATTCCAGGAAGCAGATACTTTGGCTGGAGCGTACATATCAAATTAACTAAATGAGACCTTCTATATTGTTCTATAATCAGCTTTAGGTTGAGTAAAAATTTCTAACCAGTACCGACTCTGTATGCAACATGTTTGAAATTCTACTTGTGTTTGTGTTTAATTCCGTTTTAGATTAAAAAAGAAATTAACAGCCACAGCAGTAATGTGAAAAGATGAGGTCTGAGGACGCAGAAACTTGAGCAATTTTCTTCCTGACAAAAACAGCACAGAAATTAACTCTGCCTTGTTGTGCATAAACATATGTTCACCCAAAGCACTCTTCCCTGACTACTGCGGGCATGAGAATTACAGTGTGCGATAGTGCAAATAAGGAGATTTGTAACCAGATGAAAGTAAAACCAGAATATGCTATCCAACATAAATAATGGAAAAAGCTGATTTTTACATACAGCTGCAACACATACTCAGGCAGCGCGGCAAAACAGTGTGTTTCAGCTGAACGCTTAACTTCGCTCTGACGCTGTCACAATTTGGAGATTTAGACAATTATACAAATAATGGTAGTAGTCGACTCATTTTAGCCTTTGTGGTCTGAGCGTTGAGATGATTTAACAATTCAGGTAATCCTCTAGGAATAATCATTACTCATTTAAAAACATAAAGAAATACACAAAAACATACTTACATTAGTTTTGTCATTTATTTTCTTTACAAAGTTTTACCCTGTTTATGTTGTGCTGCACAACCTTGCAAAGCTGCTGTGCTTCACATTAAGTGCAATTTTCAGTAACAACTAGAATTGTTTATATCCACCAGTTTTTTATTTTATTTTAGTTTGAATTGAAATTTCTCTGCTTCTTTATATACAGATTGTTTCATTCCTGTAAAAGACAGTGCTAAACCTTTTTTTATTGATTCAAACATTTAGTTAGTGATGACAGTCTCTAGGTTTTGTTGAAAATTTTTTTTATTGATTGTGCATTACTTTGTTTTTCATCTCTAAAAATGGCAGAATAATTAGCCTTTACTTACAACGTGATAAAATATGAGAAAATACTTGCTGTCAATCATTTCTAATAAATTCCTAAGACATGTAAATATTACATTTTTATGTCAGTTTCAGCCAGCTGTTGTCAAATGAATGAATCTGATTCTGATGTAATCTTTATCGCAATTATCTGAAATAACTGTGACAGGTCGATAGTAATGGTTAGGAAATCTGTATTGAGCAGGTATTTTTTTGTCATGTTTTGTTTTTTTAATTCTCCTGAAAGGTCTAGAAGCACAAATTCTTTAGTGGCATGTCTAAAGTAAGCTTAAAATCTGCACTCTCAAGGCCTCTACATACTCCGCGAGAAGTGAGAACTTTGTTCTTGCTCAAGGGGATCCAAGAGCAAAATGACGACATTTTGTTCTCGCCGGACATGAATGAGGACACTTCTTGCCACATCGAGCTGGCCGAACTTTGTTCTCAAGCGGCTCCGAGAAGTGTTGCGTGATTGGTCGGACATGTGACGTGGGCGTAGATAAGGTGTGAAAGCATGAAGGGGGACGTAGTGACTTCCTCATTTTTACTGTTGCGAGGATGAATGAACAGCTTTAACTACAGTAACAGCTGGTCGAGGTGGAGAGAAAGTACAAAAATATTTCCAAAACACGGTAAGTAAAGACACGGATACTGCCGCGTGCACAGTCCTGCACTGTCACCGACCAATTTTCATGTAAAATAAAAAGTAAGCGGGTCAACCGGCTTGTTGCACAGCGAGACACAGATGAGCCCCCCCACAGTAATCCTCGCCTCGTCTATGAAATGCCCTGCCTTGCAGCCTCGAGAACAAGAACAAATTTCTCGCTTCTCGCAAAGTATGTAGAGGCCTTAATGCTATTTGTGCTGTAGTAATTCTGTTTGCAAGGAAAAGTATGAACAACTTCATCGTCTCAGGGTTCAGTGCTTTGGGCCTTTTTTTCTTGTATACCTCCTTTGGCCCTGCGACTTCCTATCATTACTATGCAGGTGATATGTGATATGTGATTCCCACAAGACAAGCCCAAGGTTTCTGTAAGAATCTGAGTTAGCTTCTTTTGTCTGTCTGCCTCTTCAGCTTTCCTCCTAACAAAGGTTTTAAAACAACTTACTGTCATTGCTAATGACCAGCTGTCCTTTTCTCATTCTCAGTAATGTCCTCTTTAACTTTAATTTAACTGTATGTGACTTACCATGACCATCCCTCGCCTCAGCTATCCATCTACCAATACTTCAGAACATCCAAGCAAATCTAACCTACTGTCATTTAAACAGATCTAAATCATTCTATTCTTCCACTGCTCTGAAAGTTAAATGCTTTTCACTTACTTGTAATTTGCTTGGGAAATAAGTGCCGTCTAAGTGACTAAATGTAAATGGCCTCTGAGCTTTATGACTGTAGTCTTAAAATGTTCTGAAAAAGATGAAGAAGGCAAAAGTCTTTATAAGCTGTCAGCAATTGATTCGGTTTGTTGTCATAGTTGCTCATGTGGAAATAATTTAGGCCACTGAACACTGCAGTGACAGAAACCCGCTGTGGAGCTTTATTTCGGACATAACTGCCATGTTGCCTGTGAGAAAATGCCAGTTTTTCCGACTACAACACGCTGTCTGGTTCAGAAAAGCTGGTTAAATGCTTGGCTCCGAAGATGCTGTGGCGATGGGATGTAGACGGGATTTCTCCATCCGACTAGTCTCCATGGACTTCAACAATCACCCAAAGGAGACATTTTTAATCAGATGGTTGGTTGGTTGAGTTTGAGCCAGCCCCCGTTGCAGTTTTCTTCCTCCTGCGCTCACTATTGTGTGTGAGCCAAAAATCTGGGAATTTAAAAACAGAAATGCTTCTTTCAAGTCAACCTGTGTGTAAATAAGGTAAAAATTGACAACTAATTGGAGGTAATATTTGAGGCAAAATTGGACTAAAATGATCTGAATGTGATTTTTTTTTGTTACAAAACTGGGAAACAATACCTGACAGAAATAAAAATACCTAGTGCGTATTTTTCAAAGAGAGGGAAGGTGGTTTGATCACACAAACAGCTATTTTTGCAAATAAGCAGTTAATTGATATGAACGGCAAGTGAAACAGTAGAGGCTGTTTTGTTCCAAGATTCACGAACCAGCTTTTTTATACTGTACATTTAATGAGCAGCAGCAGGAAAATCTATGGCAGAAAAGAAAGCCAGAAGAGATTGTCAGCAGTCGGTAGTGGTCGTAGGAGGGGGATGGAAAGATGTGGCGACAGTTTGGGCCCAAGCAAGAGAAACGAAGCGCAGACTATGAGAGACACGGCTGAAAAGTCGCTCTCTGTGGTGGTGACACCTTCAGGCAAGACTGACAGAAGGGCAGATCCAGCAACATCTATTATTCTTCATATTTGTGATAAATTAAAGAATTTTGGATTAGCAGTGCTGCGTTTTCTGTCTTTGCGCCATCCAAATCTTCTCATTTTATTACACCATCATGAAACTCAAATCTCCCATACTCCTAAGATCCCTGTGGTTTTTTATTTCCAACTGTCATGAATGTGCATCACATGCAACAGTTGTGTCCAACAGCCATAAACTTGGAAGACAAAGAAAAACAACTAATTAAATTCACTTTGAGAAAGAAAACCAAAAGATGAAAGAAGATTGCCTCAGATGTTGATAATAGTGGACTGTTTCATTAAGAATTGGCCCTATTTTTATTTGCACAATTTTTTTGTCTGGGAGCACTTACGAAATATGTTTCTCCACTGGGGATAGCCACGCTCATCAATGCTGGTGCACGATAAATGTTAAGCATGCTCCTTAACAAATAAGCCCCTAAGTGAATAGCCCACTGAGAGATGAGGAAACCAGGTCTTAAATGAAAATGGTCCAGTAACTTGGAGCTATGTGAAAATTTAAAAAGCGAAAACACAGGGGAGTAACCAAGCTGGAGTGCCAGAAATGTAGACACAAAGACTGAAAATTGCAAGAGAAGAATAGGAAGAGTGAACCTTTGCCCACTGACTCCCCTTCTTGGACGATATCTAACAAAGTCCAGCTGTGCTACCAGGACCAGCTGTCCCTCTTACTTCATTTACCCCGATGCAGCAGCTGAAACCGCTGGCACATGGACACAGAGATTAAGTGACAACAGACAAAGTGACAGGCAGGCATACACAACGTCTCTCCTCATACCTGTGTATTCCAAGTGGAAACCGGCGGCCGACACGCTGATGTCAGACTGGAAGGTCAAGTACAGGTTGTTGGATGTGCTGTTCAGCAGCTGGGGAATTGTTGTGCCTGAATACAACACAAAGCACACAGTTAAGCCCTTTTCTGCTCTGTATTCCAGATTTAAGTCCATAAAAAATGAATATGAATTATGTTAACATTTATTATACGAAACATTTTTAAAAATGCATTACCTAAAATGTCACACAATGAGTGCAATGTAACATATTTATTATGATGATATATCATACTATTATATCATACCCATGATACAAAGTCCCTCGATATGGTAGAGAAACTAATAAGTGACAGTGGTGGTTTTATCAATTTGTTGTTTATAATCTATGTGGAAAAAAACTCCACTTACAAGACCAGGTGGATCTTTTGGGTACTGTAGTTCTTATGAAAAGATTCAGTTTTCATGAAATCTGATTTTATCTTTCAGAAAACACAACAGGGAAATGTGTCTGGAAACATAGACAAATACCCTGTTCTACCATTTTCTGTTTAAAAACTTACACATAAAAATAGCAAAGAATTGTAATGAATAAATCACATTGCGTACTGCCACTCTGGAAATCATGTTGAGCACACCTTTTCTCAAATTTCAGACCCATTAAATCAAACCCAGAAACCAAGCATGAACTGCACTCTTACTTCACTTCAAGTTACTTCATCCAGAGCAAAGTTTAGATCAGTAATCATTTTCTCTATTCCAGGCTAATGTCTTTGGAAATTTGCATAGTGATTTACACATACAACATGTTTATAACCATGGTTATCAGTTTATCCCAAGCTAAAATGGATCCGCAGCCATTTAAAATGCTTCAACCTTCTCGTGCTCCATCTGTGCCCAGCTGTGCTATGCAGCTATTTCACTATTTAAATGGTTTCACTCGAAAATGAGATACACACCACTTGAAAAATTGTACAGCTTGTCTCATAAAAATGATATCACGGCAGAAGTGATTATACTACACTAGTCCCTCTGATTCTAGGAATGAACATTTAAAATGAAGCGGTGGCCTGCTTCTTGTTGGTTATCTTCTAGTAACAGCTCATTACTGTGAGCCCTACACCAACATTGCATCTGTGAAATTCCAGATTAAAATGTGGTTTCCCTAATGAAAACATCTACAGTACAGACAGGGGCACTGGGGTAGGAGGGAGTTTTTCTTTGTCTTTGACTTCTTAAACTGGATTTCAGACAGCCTTCTCAAAGGATGTGCCAGATCTTATCAGCCCCATCTCCACATCTGTCTGCCGCTGGAGCCTTGCGATGTCTGACTGAAATTCAAATTGGAGTTGACAACTAATATTCAGTTATATCAGATTTACCTGAGTAGCTACCGAGCCTTGGAGCGTTTCCGTCAACTCCGTCAAAAAAGTCTAGAGAATCCCAGTTGTGCTCTGTGGCAAAGGTCACAACTTGAATCTGAAAGAGAAAAAAAAAACAATGAAATCCTAAAACATCTTGATGACCTGACCATTTACAAATGGTAAATGGCAAATACAAATAGTAAACTCTCCCAAAGAAAATAAAAATAAAATAAAAAGCCCAGAAGTTACATATTGCTTAAAATCTGCATCTGGTTCTTCTCACTTGTATGCCGGCTCCCTCGGGAACAGAGATTCTCCAAGCACAGTTGAGATAGTGGGCATACGGCTCAGGGTATCCAGGAGACAGGATAGTCCCTTTGCGGTCAGTTAACACTCCACCACAGGGAACTAAACAAAGAAGCAAATGTTGGGAAGGAAAGAAAAGTAAAGAAGAGTCAGTCTTGAAAAAGTTCAGACTAACTCAAGTGGGTTGAAATCACGAGTAGGAAAAGAGCAAATTGTCAGTCTTTAAAAGAACATTTCAACCCTCTATAAATGTCAAGCAGTAAAACGATTTGAAACAAGCAACTCATCTGATGAAAGTCAGATGTTTTGGCAGAAAGATTGGAGTTATGTGATGATAATGATAGGTTCTGCTTATATTATACAAATTAAAACTATATTATTATGATTACATACTCGGCAGACCGTAGCAGTGGAAACCATCACTCATCTAATTTATGCAAAGATGTAACAATTAAAGCCTGATGCATCATGACAGCTCTCTGACCAAATGGATCTCATCTTCTAACTCTTAAATCTTTTATATTCACCCCATTACAACCAGTACCATCAATATCATCATGTATTTCAGCACTCACTCAAAAAGTTTCTCCCTGGGTTGCCCTGACATTGTTGGGCATTGTGACACATCTAGGACTAAATAATGAAAATGTGGGTAGAACAGCTGCAATTTCTTCAGTGCTTTTAGGACAGGTGCCAAGTGCCCTTGTACTCAGTCTACAACATTCAGAGTTTTGGCTCATTTTTATTTATTCTTTTGTTCATTAGGAACTGCGTTAACTCAGCCATGTAAGATAGGTATGTAAAACAAAACAAAGGGTAAAATGCTCTCCTCTTCCAGCTTAAGTATGCAGCAGTTCTTCTGGTTAATGCAGACACTTCTATTTTTATCTATGCTTTGTTGACAACCATTGTTGAGCTAGCACCAGCAGAAACAAAGATATATGTTACGCCACGTGAAACATTTCAACTTAAATGTTGGATATGGCATGCACCTAAAAGAAGTAGAATAGGTCTATTTGAAAGTCTTCTTTAATTTTCTCCTTTTAAACATAATATAGAGTTAAGTTGTCCTTAGGCTTTCTACTGTACATAACAATAATAAGTTGGAGAGATGATAGTTTAACTGAACAGTTGCATTGAGAAATGTGGAAGCCTAAGCACAGATATCGCTCAGAAACGATCAAGAACCAGAAGCTATTTGTCAAGGACAAGGGTTTACTCTGTACAGGTCAATGATAACTGTTAGATATCATCAACCACTAGTGGCTCTAAGATAAAAATCAAGAACAGACATGGGGCTTGGGTGGCTTATCAAAGGGGAAACAACACAGAGTTTTTAGATTTTACTTAATATAAACATTAATATTTCCCATGAGATGCCCTCCGTCCTACAGCCCGGGTTTTGGTCTTTCTCCTTCTGAGTGATACATTAGAGAAAAAAAGACTTCTGTTCTGCCTCTTAAAGCGATCACAAAAGAGGAGTCACACTTTCATATCATCACCATAGCATTAACGTCTTCTTCGAGGGCATGCCATGTTTTCAGAATTCAGTGTTTTCAAGTTAATTAACTAAAAAAAACAAACAAAAAAAAACAGCCGAAGGATACTGGCTAGTGTAATTCTTTTAATGTCTTCTCTACCAATGAAATATTAAAGATCAGAGTGGTGCAGTAAAAAATGTGAAATCCTATGGACAATGCCTGCTTTTTAGAGGTATAAGAGCTATGCGATCAATAACATGCGAGTGACCAGGCTGTCCAAGCCAGTTTCTCTTAATGTGCAGTGCTTTCCTGCAGCCTCTCTAACACTAAATACTTTTATTATACTACTCATCTTTCAACGCTGAATCTTTCAAATAAGTATCTGTCCCTCAGTGACTGGTTACAATGGCATGTGAATGAAATTTGAGCTACAAGTTTTACATTTATATCAGATTCTTAAAACACATACTGTCTCATCAAATGGCTTCTGTGCATTTTCACATACAGTATATAACAGCATGTAAGCCACATGTAGCATCAAATAATTTAGACAGTCCTAAACTAATACCTGCTGCTGATAATACCTCAATTAGAAAAAGATTCATAAAGTGTTACATTAAAGGAGAAGTCCACTTTTTTGCAAGTTGGGCCTTAATTGTGATGTAAACTGAAGTGTACTGGACACCTATGGTACTTTTTGGAGATTTGGATCCATCCCTGATATATTTGTTTCAAACGGCAAACACCAAAACGCCATACATGGAACAGTATTGGGCGTGCCCTGTACCCTGTAAAAAATAGGGTTTTAATCTCAGCCCACTGGGCCGGAATGAATACTACGGTATTTACACAGACATTTAAAAAAATTGCTGATTTTTAGCTGATTTAGTATCGCAAACGCACGCCCAATACTGTTCCATGTATGGCGTTTTGGTGTTTTCCGTTTGAAACAAATATCTCAGGGAAGGATCCAAATCTCTAAAAAGTACCATAGGTGTCCAGTACACTTCAGTTTACATCACAATTAAGGCCCCACTTGCAAAAAAGTGGACTTCTATTTTAAGGATGATATTTCATGTTTTAAGCAAAATGACAGGATCCCTCTGATGGTATAATTTCAGGCTTAAACACTGTTTTTTAAAACAAGTTTTCAGTATTTGTTCATGGGACATTGATACATTTGTTCAAATTCAGGGAGATTTTTGACTGTCTTGAACATCCTGCTCTGATTTAGTCGTTTAGCAAATTTTTGAAGATGTTTTAGGCAAAACCATCACTGTTTTAGCCTATACAGATCACAGAGGATTAGATTTGAATATTTGCGCAGGCACAGAGTTGATAAGGGGCGCTAAAACATGCTGCAGCTGATTTATGTTCTTGTTGCAAATAGAAATGTGCCTGCAAAACTATTACGATGGCACCAATGCATTTTGCACTTTTGATTGAACAAATATGCATTCTGGGCGTTATTATCAGATGGCGCAAAGGGGAGTCGATGCAAATAAATCGGATTTCAGGCACATGCAACTGATTGTGCGGGTTGTATTTGCGCCTATAAATAGCGCTTTTAAAAGGCAGGTAAAAACGAACTCGACTTGGCGCACAGACAGCTGCAGCTGGATGAGAGAGATCAGATGCATCAGGATTGCAGAGGAGCATCAGTCTGATTTCTCTTGACCGGTTTCATACATTGACTGAACAAAATTTTCTGGAACCAAATCTTTACAATTAACAGTATGGAGGAATACTGACAAGTTTTTGTGGACTTTTTTGGACCTTTTTTCTCGGTCGCCATTAAACATCATTGTAACTGAACTGACGCAAAACGAAAACCTCCCCTCATTTACGGCTACATGACAAATATCTAGAAACATGTTTCAGTCTGTGCATACTCTGCCCATACTACCTCATTCTACAACCAGGCGTGTCACACGCTAATATCTGCTTCTCGCAGAAAGAGAGCTGCACCTGCTGCTATAATATTGGTCAGAGAATTATCTTCTGTCAAACCACGTCTTATTTGCCATGGTTTTATAGCTTTTTTTTTTTTTTGTCCCCGATCTAATATTTTGCCATCTCTACCTCTCATATATTATAGTCCTTCTGGTCATATTCAGATGTCTTTGCCACATTTCTATTTGCCTCTTCTACTAATTTTTCCATCTCCATTTCTTTTTATTTGTGACTTTCTTCCTCTCCTTCTACACAGTGAATCATTTGCACCCGCTAAATCCTCATTAAAGTCAGACTGTTTGCACCCATTATCGATGTGCAATTGTTCTTAGTTGATCACCTGCATATCATGGAAACACAACAGGAACTAAATATTTGCAGGGCAATTTATTTAGCGGTCGCTATTTGGAATCTTCGGAAGTGTGGTAAGGTTTTCATTGTAGAGATGCAACCTTTTCTGAGCCCTTACTAATGTCCCTCCCAGGCCATCTTTGTTCATGACTTATATACATGTCATCACTTTTTCAATGAAGACAAAGACAAAAGCTTAAGAGAAGATGACTGGAATTTTGTTTTTTTGCTCTTTTAATGTGACCATCTGGGTCTTCCAGTAGGGACACTGAGTAAATGAATGAATGAATGAAAATAATTTGCATCACTTTGAATTTGCTAAACCATGAAAAATAAACCATAAAAAAGGTTGTTTTAGTCTATTTTATTTTATCTTATGTTACTTTATTTCTTTTTGTTTATCCCAGCTGATAAATTATCAGGGGTGGAAAGTAACAAATTACATTACTCACGCTACTGTAATTGAGTAGCTTGTTTGTGTACTTATACTTTTTCAAGTACGTTTTAAAAAGTGTAATTTTATTTTTACTCAAGTACAGTTTCTGTTAAGTAATGTACTCCGGTACATTTTACATCACAAACGTTACCGAGTAAAATAATAAAAAAACACGTCTTTAGGTCGTCTCATTAGTAGGGTGGTCGGAGCCGCGTCTCTCCGTTTCTTTGATGGTTTAGTCACAGATTTTCCCAAAGAGTTTGTGCTTTTTTTTACCCACAAATGCTTCAATGAAACTTAAATGTACAAAACAGTCAGATTTATCTAACCTGTCCAGGCAGTTCTCTGGTGGT
>JAVQJG010050804.1:0-21681 GCA_036024015.1 Craterocephalus amniculus | reverse complement strand
AATTAACTAATATATATATATATATATATATATATATATATTCCTTTCTCTATAACAGTAGAGAAGGAAAGACGATTTAGTGTCAGGGAGAAAACTAATGTTAAAGCTATATTGTGAGGACTTTTCAGGACCAGGAAGTACAGGGTTACATTAACTTTATAAAAACTGTATAAACGATTCCAGCCACAATCCTTTCCACACTTAGTGATTTCCAAAACAGCTTGAAGCGCCTGTTACTTGGTCCTATGGCACTTGGAAGTTTGCTTAGTCATGCACCTACAAGTTATAGGCTAATAAACATTTAAAATAAGAGCAACAAACCAAACATTTTGCCCATCAGCCAATCACATATGGTAACAATGGAGATTCTTGCCGCTTTAATTCTGGAATGGACAGTTTTCAGTTATGTCCTTAACAATAAATATACACAAAGAAACTAGCAATAGGTAGGTATAGGAAAAAAAGGTTTATTGAACAGGAAATTACAACTGAGCCCAGAATAAGGACTTTAAACAAAAACTATATTTACAGCGAGCTAATGGAAGTAAGGAGAATCAGTCTCTGGGGTTTCTTAATTTTGCAACCAAATGTATTAAAATTTGACGTCTATCAGCATATTTGATTATTAAAAACGGTCAAAAGTCACATTTGTAACCTGTTCTGCTTATTGAGATTACTGTAGATAATTTCATGTTTGATGACTGTTAAGCTCTGACTGCAATCAATCATCTGAGAAGTAGAAATCCTCCTCTCCACTGTCAGAGAGTGCCTCATCATTTTCTGCCAGCATTTCCCAAACGACGAAGGTGTCATTTTCTGGTGGGGAAAAAAAAAATGTAACCAGGTTAAGCTTGAAAACACATGCTTTAAATTCTCACTCTTTGCTTATGAAGAAATTAATTTTCTGCCTGAACAGAGAATCCCCTAAACTTTATTTCACCTCGACTTCTGATTTCTTTGCAATCAAGTTGGACTCATATTGACAAATTTCTACATTATTGAAGATTATTTGGTTCTATAAATCACTTTTTAAAAACTTTTTTATCTTCATTATTCTAAATTCACTGAAATGAATTTATTTATAGATAACCAAAATCCACATCCTGACCAAATGTATGAATTAACTTATTTATATCTTTAAACAACTGTTTGCTGTTCCCAGTATGCAGAACTAAACCCACGACCATCATGTCAGAGGGTGCGTACCCGTGTTACCACATCGTCTCATTTTCCGTTTCAGCGATGGTGTGGGTGTAAACTTCTGAAAGAAAAAAAGGAAGGAAATGATTTTCCCAAAGGTATAAAAGGTCACAAAAAAAGAAAATGTCCCCAGAAGTCAGTACCCTAGAAGAAGGCGAGTTCTTGATCACATTGAACTGATTCTTCTTCATCCTTCTTTGCAGCTGGTAGACGTATTTATCATCACCGTTTCTTTGAAAACAAGAGAGAGAAAAAAAGGAAAAAAGACGTAAAACAAATGAGGCAGTAAATTGATTATAGCAAAATTTAAGATGCAGGACTCAAGCCCTTACGCATTTGGAGAGCCCATCATGCCAGGAGTGATATGCAAACACCGAGGGGTCTTCACCTCGGGGAAGTGCGACGACATCGGGGTCTGAGGATCCAACTGAAAGTCGCAATCATCACTCAGACACATGGAGGGGATCTGCATGTCCAGACATAGCGAAAGGAGGCAGTTAGTGCCGTGTTTTGGGTGATGTGAGTCGAAAATGCAGTGAATGTGACGAACCTCAAAGCGCTTATTCTGCATATACGCTGAGCTAAAAGCATCGTCCACGTCTTCTCTGGGTTGCGACTCTAAGAACTGCCGCACCTGCTGCTTCCTCTTAAATGTTCCCACTCGGGCAGATATCACTGGACACTCTGCAACTACACAGATCCACCAGATGCAACAACCGGTTTTTCATCAGGAAACATACATGTGTATCAGATATGACCAAATATTTATTCGGCCATGTTTTAGCCAACTGTATGCAGCGCTACCTGGAGGTTTAGGTGCTGCTGCCTTTTTCGTGGCTCTTTTAGCAGGAGTGCGGGATGTTCCCAGGGACGTGTGCTGTCTGTAGCACTCTTCTGCCGACCGCGTTCCTACCGCCCTCGCAACGTTTGCCCAGTAACCCGTCATGTTCTTAGGATAGTAGGACACAGCCCTGGGGAAGACACAAAATTACATCTATACACCTGCAGGGACAGAAATATGTCAACTCTCTGCGTTCGCTCATCTGTGAGGAAGTTGACTTACTCCTGCAGCATCATCAGCTCTGCCTCAGTCCACTTATCTTCATCTTGTGGGGGGACGGTGCTTCCTTTGTCGGGGTGGTCTTTCTGACTGTACTGTTTCGGTTTCATTGAAGGCTTTGTGGGTGGGGATCTTTTTGTGCTTTTGCTATGCTTGTGTTGGGTTAGTGCCTCATTACGCTTTCCTCTCTCTCTGGTTCGCTTCCTTTGCGCGCTCCTTCCCTCCTCGGAGCCCTCTGGGGACCGGTTTGATGGCGGTTTGGGGTCCGGCTGTTTCATAACAAGAACTTGCTCTGCTCTCTTCTTTTTCTTACCAGAAGGCTTCTCATCAGATGACAGACGCTCTGTTTTATTGCTGATCGGAGGAGATGCAGAGGAGTTTGTGATGATCCGTTTTCTGCCCGAGGGGCCGCTGACGCTGCGTCCCTGTTGTTTTGCCCTCCGTGCAGAAGGTTGACTCTGCTTTTGTGTTGCAGCGCTCACATGCATCCCTCTTTCTGCCGCTGAATCTAGACGCCGTTGGCTGGACCTTGTTGTTCTACCACACCACTCCTCATGGCTGCTAAGCATCTGCACAGTGCCGTCTACTGCAGCGGCGCGCTTCTTGCGAGGGCTAACCACAATGTTCTTATATTTGCGGCCTTCATTGACTCTCCTCGCTGGTACAGATGTCTTTTCATCTTTGGATGATTCGCTTTGTTTCCAACCTGGAAGCACAAGTGCAGGGAGTCAGCAGCAGCCTAAATGATGTAAAACTACATTTCTCCATCAATTTTAAATCAATCTGATTTAATTAATCAATCACCTATTATTTTTTTAAAGGACTTGTCATACAGTGTGAATGTAGCACTAAATGTTTTACAGCAAAATGTATAAGAAAAAAAAAGGTAAAAACAAAAACAAATGAAAGCATCATTACCCCTCCAATCCCCCATACGACCCAACAAACCTACATAAAATTCACACACACATGTATAATCACATAGCAAGAAAGGCAGTTCTAAAAATATTCCATAGCAAGAGGAGCCATCCCAACGAGCATTTACTGTTAGCTAAAACACTGGAAAAGTTATTAATATACTCAAACCATCTAAAGGAATTAAAACAATAAAAAATATTTAAACAAATAAATAAATAAAAAATAAAATAAGATAAAAACAATAAAAATGAACAAGTACAGCTAAAAATGGAAATCACTGATAGAAATGGAGAATGAGAATGTAAGATGAAGATAAGACAGTAAAATATACATAAAATAATAAAAATCAATCTAAAAATATTAATTACTCAAACGCTTTACTCAAAGGATAGGTTTTAAGCCGTTTCTCAAAAATTTCGATACTCCCAGCCGCCCTCAGGTCATCCGGAAGGCTGATCCAGACAGACTTACCCTTAACGCCTGGCACGATGGCACGGACGGGCCTCTGGGACGCCCTGGGGGACACTATTGTAGAGATCTCCTATGAGATAAACAAATAAATTAAGTTTGCCTCACAATCTGTTGAGCAACCCACGTGTTCACAGCTTTAAAATACTTACAGACTGGGAGGTATTATAACATTCATGGATGGTTACATTCATGTGTGCATCTAGAATGACTCTGCCTCCTTTCCAATAGTCCAGAGGTGGCTTGATTATTCGACCACTTCGAGACACTTTAGTAGAAGAGGAAGATGTGGGAGTACAAAACTCAGCTGAGGATGAGGAAAGAAAAACAAGACAAAGATTTTTTATTGCAGCCAACCTCATTTTAAATTATTTTAATTCGTGTTGCACAAGGCTGTTAACTTGCTTTCACTGCACTTACGTGTCCTCGTGGGCTTTTTCTTGGATCTATTCACAGATCGGTTGACGGAGGAGGCTTCAAGATTTGTTTGTGCTTTCTTGATCTTCTCTTCATTGTTTCCCTTTCCTCTGTTATAGAAGCAAATGAGAAATTAGATCTTCCATTTTCCTCTCCAAATCCTTTGTGCATCAGAGCCTGGATGTAAAACTGAGTTTCTTACTCTCTGGACTCTTCCAGAAACTGCTCATATAACGTCTTCCAGTTATGAGGAAAACCACTCATAAACTTCTTCAAAAGCCAATTTGGAAAATCTGAAAGAAGACATGAGAGGTAGATGAAAGAATATTAGCCCATTTAACGTTTAACTTTGCAGTACAGGGTTTATTTCAGTCTTTTTGTTGAAGCTCACCAGAAGCAACCTCTATCTTCATCTTCCCAACTAAGATGTAAACTCTGCCGGAGACAGTCTTCAGCACAGAATTGGAAATTCTGTCCACAATGATGTTGCTGTTCCATGGTATGTTGAGTTCCCTGGATGGTTAAGACAAGTGAAAACTGTCAGAATTATGAAAACAAAAAAATAAAAAAGACACTTTGGAATGAAACACATCTGACTAATTTTTCCCAAAGTCTGAAAACACTCACTTGTGGATTCCATCAACAAAAAGGCCCTTTTGATTCTTCCTCAAGAACCACTTTTTCAGATAAATCACATCCTCCTGCCAAAAGGAAAAAAAAAACAAAAAAAACCATTTACTTCAAAATAAACATTCAAATATTTCATTTACTTCACTGTATTATTTTTTTAAAAGCCCAAAATCCCGGAAATAACAACTCCTATAAGTCAAACTTAAAGAGTATCTTTTTATACTCACAAGTGGGAATTTATTTTGCTTGGGGCCACAGCTCCGCTTAAACACAGGCTCCTGTGTCTTGGGTATGGAGATTTGTGGAGAATTGAGCACAAGTGGGTCTTCCAGCAACCTAAGCTGGGGCGCTGCAGCAGGGATGAAGACATCATCAGAGCGCTCAGCGTCTGACGGGCAGTCGGTTGAGTCTATTCTACACAGGCTAACAGAAACCATCCTTTGTAGAGCACCTCCAAAGGCACCGTCCTCCATCTCACCCACATTTTGTGCTGTGGAGAGAGGGGTGCCTCCTGAATGATGCTGGGACCCTATGGGAAAGAACATTCACCATAAACACTGCCATGTTGTGCAGCATTATACAGGAAAAAACAAACACATGAGACAATTTTAGTTTTTGCTCTCTGCACTCACCCCGACCAAAGAGGTCCCTCTTGCTACTGATATCAACCCCCTGCTGTTCCTTTTTGTTTTCCCTCTCCTTCATGTAAGCAAACATCTTGGCAGGGGACATTATGGGAAATGTTTCTTGAACGACGATGGGACCTGGTCATAATTAAACAATGAGCATGAAAAAAGTATGGGTACATTTCACCTTCCAAATGATACCACAATGGTGAAAATGATGCAAACGCTTACATTTCTCTACCGCTGATCTCAGTGGGAGCACAGATTCCTGCAGGATTTCTGGTTGGTTAGAAGATAACTTTCTAACATTACCAAAACCTTGCATGCAGCTGTTGTTGTTGTGGGTGTAGTCCTCAACCAAAGCAGAGGTTTTCCTTTCCTGCAGCGGCTGTATGTTTTCATTTCTCTCCTTAGTGGTTTTGTCTGTCCTAAATTCTTGCTGCTCGTATTTTCTCTTCCTTAACCTCTTCTTCATTGGGGAAAACACATTTCCTGGAGACACAGGCTTGCTTAGAGGACCGCAGTTTAAATCAAAGACATTTTTCCCGTAGTTGTCCACTGGATGGATCTTCATCGGAGTTCTGATTTGATCTCTGGTGACCGAGGGCAGGGACTGAGAAACAGCGGTTGACTCCATGACAGCTCGTGAATATCTACGTACATACTGGTTTCCCGGAGACGTCTCCTCCAATGGCCTGCTGCCGATGACCGAACAGGTATAATCGAAAGTTTTTTGTGGGCTCGATATTGGCGACAAAGTTAAAGCCTGCGCTTCGTTGCGATAGGAACTACGCCTTTGATTCTCCTTGAGCTCTTCGGCCGTCCAGGAACTCGCTGCTTTCTTCCTGGGCGATTCTGTTTGGTGCTTTTCCTTAATGTTACACGGTATATCCTTACTGGTGAAAAAACCCTCCTTTGCGCACATGGCTTCCTTCTGAACTTTGGATTTTAACATCGCAAACACCTTAGCGGGAGATCCGAATCGTGTATCTGCATTCTGTAATAAGTTAAACGAAGCCATGGTGAAAGAAAAAAAATTAACAGATAATAAAACATCCAATTTGTAAACTAGCAGCTAGCGAACTAGCCCGCAATTTTCAAATTTCCAATCGCTACCGCCTTTGGCTTGAATTCCGTGACGTACTTCCACAACAAAGCCACCACTTCCGTTGTTCTTCTTCTTTTATTTATTTTGTCCTTTTTCGGGGGTGGATGCGACTTGCAAGCAACATTGTGATGCATGCACATTTGATAAATGTTAATTTTTTCCCCCTAAAGAACATCAACATTTGTCCTTATGAATTTGATCTGGTTATTGCATCCACACCCAACATTTTGGTGAATATGTACACATCTTGATTCACTTATCGAATACATAGCCATAGTATTAATGATATATGAACAAGTTTCTTATTTATGTTTTATTTTATTTCATATGTTTTGAACATTTGAAATGAAAATAAATCTATAAATTAAGTCAACGCATCTAACAAATAGTGTAAAACTTTCATGAGAAGGCAGATTATATTTCTACTCCACTATGTAACTATCAATGGCTCTCCATTAACAGAAGCGATGGAATCCCCCCATGGATGTATAATGGATAAATCCCCCCCATGAGATAACAAGATCAAATATGTTGTATTCAAAATTGTACAGTTAAATCAAAGATGTATAAATTCAACACAAATGCAGTAGATACAGTTTCTGTGATCATTCTGTGTTAAACATGCATTTGTCAATATTTTCATCCCATTTCATTCTGGTTCCAACTACAGATAAATTAACTAGAAACTTTGGTTCAAATAGTTTCCTCATCAATAACTAATATTTTTCTTAATTAAGATGCCAATTTCTGTTAGTAAATTTTTATTATAATTATGATCATAGTAGTATTCATTATTATTGTTGTTGTTTTTGTTATAATCTGTACCGATCTGTTTTTATTTACTTATTTATTCTATAATTTTTATTCCACACTCTTTTTAGCTGTAAATGATATCTGAGGAGTGGATACCTGCGGGTAAAATATACGTTCTTTAGAAGTAAATCACCTTTTATCCTTTAGAGGGCAGTAGTCAGGCTACTTTCTGATCGAAGCAATCAGAAGGGAAAGAAGAAGTCACCCACTGCGCATGCGTGCATCAAGAAAATTTCTGTTCAATACGTTGACTGTCACTGCACCTCAGGAGAAATCAGGAAGAAGGGAGACTTTATTTGGAACCAACTCATCATTTTGCTCGGTACAGTTCAAAGATTGTCATTCATGCAAAAGACATTTCTCACTGTACATACATTTAGATATTAAGTGTTGTTTTACTGTGTACAAACTCCTGAATCGGCGTGACTGATGCAACATGGCAGCAACTGCTGTCAGGACATGTCTTCTGTCAACAAGAAGGATACACGCTCGGTGTCAGAGTCGTGAACTTAACACTTTGGCTGAAAAGACAGTAAGCCGGGTGGCTTCTGTTGTGACACGTACCCACGAAGGACCAGAGGGAAGCACAAAACCCGCCAGAGAAGCGCCGACGTGGGAACGAAGAGGTGATCGGAACAGCAACTCGTCCTTGTTCAAGTCGGTGTCGGTGGGTTTGGGGCTCTGTGGTGCGGCGCTTCTGGACAGTAAAAAGGACGACAAAGAGGACGTAAAAATCCATAAGAAGTTTCTTGAACTAATTTTGACTTCGGCTAAGTGCGCATCTCCATTTAAACCCGATAGTCCCCGCTTTAAGTACAACTTTATTGCAGATGTGGTGGAGAAGTCCACTCCAGCCGTCGTGTACATTGAAATAGTGGGCAGGTGAGTGGACCATGTGGTGGGAGAGGGGTTTTCACATCAGTACTGCATTGTCCATGGAAAGTACTAGGATCTGAAATGTGTAGTTAAAGTATTTTAATAAAAACACTGGTCTGATCCTTTTGACTAATATCTGTTAAAACTGGGGCAATTTGTCTGCAGGAAATTATAAATTTGAACAATTTCATGCATATTCTTTTAGGAACGTCAGTTCTCAGTAGTTTAACAATGAGAATATGGGAGAAGTTTAAAAGATGGAGAAATGACACTGGTTAAGTTGTTGGTAAATTATAGATCTTTAATTTATCCTTAACTACAAACTTCGTTTTGCTTGCTGCAACTTTAAAAAGTGACACCAAGTTTTAAAAGTTTTGAATGTGATCCATTGTGTAAAATCTCTTTAAATCAATGTGCTCAGATGATCAAAATGAAAGTGGTTAGTACATTATTATTATTTAGTGAGTTGGATAAAACTGGAATTTTTACTGTGAGACTAACAACTGTTGTGGAAAACTAAAACAAGATTTGATTGACAACAGTGTTTAAGTGCTTTACAAGATCTTTGTAGTAGCAATCATGTACTTTAGCATTTGAAAGGTCCATTTAATACAAAAGTATTTCAGGTGTTTTATCACATGATTAATACTTTAGTACACTTAGGTTTCCAAGCTAAATTCTTCTTATAAACTTGTGGAAAATAATATTTTTGTTTTCTTGAATGATGAACTTACCTTGCGATGCATGTTACTTTTACTTGCTTTTATTGTTTTACAGACATCCATTTTCAGGGAAAGAAGTTCCAGTCTCAAATGGCTCAGGTTTCATCATCAGCAGCGATGGTCTCATCGTTACCAATGCTCATGTTGTGGCCAACAAGCGAGGCGTGCGCGTTAAGCTCACGAATGGAGAAATGTACTCTGCAACAGTACAGGATGTTGATCCTGTGGCAGACATCGCCACTATCAAAATAGCTTCACGGGTAAGGATTTTACTATCATAACAATGTGTGTTAAAGAAATTATTCCTCTATTTCTTGGATTGAATGCATATGTGTTCATAGCAGAGATGGAAGCAGAAAAACTAAGATTTATTCTGTAAAAATGTAAAGTTGAAAAAAGGAAAAACTAAAAAATTCTAATTAAGTACATTGATTATTTTTATATTAGTAGTTGCATATTGTACAGTTGTACATTTTAAAATTCTGTCTTATCAAAGTGTCATAATTTGTCATATGATAATAAAATCACCTTTTAATTTTCAAAATATAAAGTGGTCTTAAAGTTAAGAAATATTAAGCCTAGATCAGTAAGCACTGGTTTTATGGGTTATCTGAAAGGGACAAGAATAGTCTTAATTACAGGGCGAAGGTTGGAGTCCAGCCAACGAATCTGAGCTGCGTCCGGAATAAAAAGGTTGCCCAGAAAGCAAGGAGTACAATCAATCTGATTACTGTTTAATGCTCCCTGAATTGTTGCATCCAAGGAGAAAAAAACAATAAACTCTTATTCCTTCTGCTATCTGGCTTTTAAATGAATTGGATGGCACCTAATAACAATTTATTTATCTAGTTGTTGTTTTTTCATTTCCATTATTTATGCGCCAGAGTCTGTTAGATCGCTTTAATTGAAGTATTATACATTGCTTACTTATTAATTCCTTGGTTCTCTTTGGCGTCAATATATATTTATTACTGATAACTAATTTTTTATTACCCATTTTTATGAACTGATCTGTTGTACTGAATGTCTGAATACTGTTTTTGGTTTTCGTTTGTTTTCATCAGAGACAGCAGAACAGAAACTAGATTTCTGAGCCTTAATTTAGTTTTACCTGTCTACGATGTGACCCTGACCGAGATAAAGAGGGCATGGGAAATGAGTGTTCAGTTGGTGACGGAAGATTGCATCTTCCAGGTTTTCATAACAAGAATGAAAAAGATGTGATCCATATCGTCTACTGTCAGAAAGTTCTAAACACTATTGTGATAGAAGAACTTTAGGCTGTCAAAGCATTTCTACAATATTATGGATTGCTACATTTAAAAAGTATTGGGTCACGCAGTCCCAACGAGAAAAGCTAGGAAGAAATAAAGAGGCATGTTCTGCACCTGCAGTTAAACGGCTCCTTTCTTTGTTTCATCTCGTAATTTCATAGAATCCCTTACCGACTCTCAAACTTGGCCAGTCGTCTGATGTTCGACAAGGAGAGTTTGTGGTGGCCATGGGAAGCCCGTTTGCACTACGGAATACAATCACATCAGGGATCATCAGTTCAGTACAGAGAGGCAGTAAAGAGCTGGGCCTATCCAACCCAAACATGGAGTATATACAGACAGATGCCACCATAGATGTGAGTATTTTGTGGTACACTTTTACTTTTTGAATATACAAAATAACACATCTTAATAACTTCTTTAAATCACATGCAACTGATTTGTTTTGCAGTTTGGGAATTCTGGAGGTCCGCTCATTAATCTGGTGAGTGACAGTTCCTGCGAAAGTGTACAATACATCCAGTTGTGCCTGTGTAACACTGCACAATGAAAAGAAAATCATGTGAACTACATAGATACCTGTTTTTCCACATTTTATGCGCTGGCAGTCTGATCTCTAACCGCTATCAAAACAATAAGCAGAATAAAATAGGCAATCTGCCCTGTACACTCCCACTGACACTCCACCTGCTTGTGGAAAAGAATAAGTGAACTCACTTCTTTAGAGTCAGCTCATGACCCACTTCCTATTTGGAAGAAGCAAACATAAATCCAAGCCATGTACTGCTGTGGCAGCAACAAAACGTGTACACAAGCTTTAATTTTACCTCCAGGGAAGGTGTGAAACTTTCTTTAAAACCACTAGATTCCCTTTACAGAAACGGTAAATGGACGATTCTGATCTATTGTTTCGTCTTTCATCTAGTAAATGATTAATTTAAATAATCTGAGCTCTTAAGGCAGTAGTAAACTAACAATCTCCATGAGATATTATTTTCTAGGTGGTCGGCATCCTTAAAATATGGGGAGTTTGATGAAGATGGAAAAGGTTTTCTTCTGATTCCCATTGTAGATTAAATATCTGTATATATCGTTTACTGTGATGGAGCTTACAGAATGTTATTTAAGCTATTTGAACACCCATTTACTCAAGTCTGTAGTTTGTTTTTGTTTTTTTAGGATGGCGAAGTCATCGGTATAAACACCATGAAGGTCACTGCAGGGATCTCCTTTGCCATTCCATCTGATCGCGTGAGACTTTTTCTTGATCAAGCAGCCCAAAAAAAGAGTAAGAACACAGAATCTTTGACTTTATAACCATCCTGCCTGGCCTTTAACAGCATATAACTCCATAAAAAATAGTGAGTGATCAGACTTCTTATATATATTTTTTTCCTCACGTCTTTTTTCTGCAAAGATACTCTGTTCGGCCAGTCAGAATCAAAGCCTCGGTACATTGGCGTCATGATGCTGACGCTGACACCAAGGTAAATAATGCCAGCAAGAAGTGAAGGATTGAGACAGAAGAGACAGATTATTGTATCTAAAATCAGCTGGGTTTGTGTTTTGTCCTTTTTAGCATCATTGCTGAGTTAAAGATGAGAGACCCATCCTTTCCAAATGTGACGCACGGCATCCTGATTCACAGAGTCATCACCGGCTCACCAGCCAGCAGGTAAGCAGAGCAGCCACATATATTAAAACTGAATACCGCCTTTTAGGTTTTATTATTGAGGTGGTGTGCTTCATATAAGACATTTAATGTTATAATCTGTTGATTAAAAGAACATGCTTTGAAAATGACACTGCATATGGGTTAACTGTGCAGACAGGGTATACAGGCATTGCAAGTCATGTTTGATAGTATAATTTGTGCCGTAGGATCTTCAAAACACGACTAATCCCTTATTATTCCTTTTTATTAATTTTTAAAATTAATGGCCTCGATGTGTGGAAATTTGCAGGAACAGTTGAGTCTGTGTTTATATAAATCCATATTTGCTGTCATACTTGTTTCAGAGCGGGCATGCTACCCGGAGACATTGTGTTGGAGATAAACAGAGCCCAGGTAAACACTTCTGAGGAGATCTACAAGGCTGTCCGCAGCAGTGACAACATCACTATGGTGGTGCAACGAGGAGATAGGTTGATTCGACTCCAAGTGACTCCTGAATACATTGAGTAAAACTGTTTCATTATGATTTCACGCCAGCAGTATGTACTGAAGAGCAGTGCTGGGCCACAAGAGGAAAGCTGTGAAACTTAATGGTGACTGTGGTTAAATGAAAATGTTTAATACAAAGGTTTGGCTATTTAATTCCATATGTGGGTGCTTTTGTTGACAAAAAAATTGTAGCTACAATTTGTCTGACTAGTGTAACGATCGAGCTGGGGTGTGGGTATGCCACTTTCACACATGCACTGGAGTCCTTACTTGCTCTATAGATCTCATGGAGCAGCAGCATGTGAGAAGAAATATCTACAACATTTGCTGCAAACAGTCTCTAGAGATTTTCTAGTCAGGCTTTTAGTGAACATGAAGATGATGGCTGGAACATGGCTGCTGCTGTTTGCTCTCCACCATTGTACACATGTACATGTTTTCTTTATAAACACTTATTTCCTAATGTTTGTAAAGAAAATACAGTGATTCATACATCACATGCTGCCTATTGACATCTGTTCCCTCCGATTTCTAGCCGAGAGAACACACCTGCAGGAAGCTTCCTAGTTTCCTAATTTCCAGTATTTGTGTGAAAACAGATATTTACCTGTGCAAGAATACTTGGCCTTTGTTTTAGTTGATGCTTCATTGGACCAGGGTCATTTAAATCTCAAAATGTTATTTCTGAAACTGTCTGAAAGCACCAAATATTTGCAGTTTATGCCTGAGTTTCTAAAATCTCTACCTCTGCTATAAACAGCAGCCCAAAAATGTGTAAAATAAAAGATTGTGCAGTCTCACACAGTGCACTTTATTAAAGCCATTTATTGTTAAACAGCAAAAAGAAGCATGAGACTCAACACTATGGCAAGGAGCAATGGTATTAAACGGACTACCATTAAAATGAGCAAGAAAGTCTGACGGGCCACAAATTATGACAATGATTACATGAGAAAAATGTGAGATTCTACGTATTTAAACTGACTACTTTGAGTATGTTGCACACAGTTGTGATCAAAAACATGAATTTACTCCATGTAAAACAAAAATGCCAGTCCCACATGAGAATTGAAAGTGAAGTTACTTTGCAGATTTCATTTAGCGGTTAAGCCAAAATGAGTAAATTAAAATTTCCCTGGTATATGTACAATGACACCCACACTTACAGTAAAGTAATAAAGTGACATGTACTGGACTGCTACACAATTAAATGTATTTCGATCAAAGACAGCACTTAAAAGGAGATAACATTCAAACCACTTTTGTTTTAAACAATATGTCCATACTTTTGGACTAAGGACTTCTGTTAGTTACGAGTACTACAACATACAAGTATGGGAGGAAAAATAAAATTGTTCATATTCCATTAAAACTACTTTAAAAAGGCTTAATATATATTGCTGGTAATATTTTTCTTTTTAAGAAAATATAAATTGTGCGACTGAAGCTTACAATACACTGCTGGCAGTAGCGCCGAGTTTTATAGAGACCTGCTGGAAAGTCATCTGTCAAGGCGCTGTGTGCTGAGAAACTCCCCCGAAGAAAGAGACAGAGAGAGAGAGAGCGAGAGAGGAGGGAGATAAAGAAAAACTGGACATCTTATGATGCTGGAATCCCTTGCACCAAAACCAAGATGCTGCTATGTTGTTTGTCACGGTGGAATGCTGCAAATATCATGATGTGCACAAACAGCAGCTAAACTTAAAACTGATACAGATAACATAAATAAGGAAAGTGGGGTATGGATTTTGGGAAGAGGGGTGGGTTCTTGGAGAGGGTGTAACAATGTGAGGGACTAATTTTAGTGTCCAGTCTAGTCCAGCAGTTAAGCACTGACTCAGTTGACATGGTCCAGAGCACACAGTAGCTCCTCCCCCTGCAGCAGGT
Organism: Craterocephalus amniculus; assembly: GCA_036024015.1. Taxonomy (NCBI): domain Eukaryota; kingdom Metazoa; phylum Chordata; class Actinopteri; order Atheriniformes; family Atherinidae; genus Craterocephalus; species Craterocephalus amniculus. Next base: position 7,518 of record JAVQJG010050804.1, on the reverse strand, counting down.
ACTGGCGACCCTGTAGGGGGGCGTTCACCTCGCAGTCGTAGCGAGTTAGCTGTGGCAGGGTGAAAGGGGAACTGGTGCCCTCTAAAGTGGTGCCAAGCAGTCGACTTGCCATATCTAAAAAAAAAACCAAAAAGAGTTCAGACCCAATATGTTAAGTTTTAAGAGGCACTCAAAGATTGAATAACTTACCTGAAGGCATGAGAACTATGGTTCTAGTTGTTCCCGAGGCTGACGGCTTCAGTTTTTTGCCTTTGTCAAGTTGCTCTTGGGGTGCACTTCCCTAAGAAAATCATAAAATACAGATCCTCAATCTCTCATCTGTAACCATAAATATTTAGCAACAACCTTTAGTGGATAATTGTACCAACCTGCCCAATAATCTCCATGAGGTCACTCAGTTTTCTTTTGCGCGGTGTATTCTGAGTGACCACGGTCTTAAGGGAGACAGGTTCCTCCAACGGCGGGATCCTGCAGTGCAGACAATATTAGCATTTTAACAAAGTGCTTTAAATGAGTGTTTAAATAGAAGAAAGAGGACATTTTGCAGACTTTACATTTGTGCAATGTTGATAGTCTGAGGTGGAGCACTAATAAGCTCCGGTGGTGCCGGGGAAGCTGCACGACTGGCTGATGCACTGAACGGGGAACCGGGAAAGCTGTGGACATCTGCTGTGAGGGGGGCTGGGCAACGCTCAAGAGGCTTGACTGGTCCACAACTCAGAGGCTCATCTGGAGAGAGACATCGAAGCTGGAAGTCGTCATCCATGGGGATGTAGGGGGCCAACGTCTCCAGATCAAAGTCTTCCATTGCCTGGAGAAAAAAGATCCATAAACCAGAATATTGAGAAATAAGGTGTGAAATATTTTAGCTTATTTAAAGCTGCTCTGATTACCTGTGTGTTGAAAGGGGTTTTAGACTCTGTGTCAATAGCAAACAGCTTCTCCACCAAGTCAATTTTGAAATCGGAGTTCATATCTGAATCCATGGGAAAGCAAAAGTCCATAGGGGTGTCAGCCTGGAGAGAAGAAAGGTGGAGATTAATCCCCTTTAAGGAGATATTAAAGGCGCTATACCTGATATTATTTTAATCTTTCTAAGAAAAATTGTTTCTACACTGTATATTATGTGGTAAAAGGGGGTAAGTCAGACTTACCGCCTTTTAAGTCCATAAAAATTAATTTAATTTTTAGCTCCGACATGACGCTCTTTCTCCGCCAATGGGGTTAACGTTAGTAATTTCCGGATTCCCTAGGGGAACGCTCTTACTGGCTGATCAGAATCCGGAAGTTATGGAAGTTAACCCCATTGGCAGAGAAAAAGAGCGCCACGGCAAAGCAGAAATTTAGCCGCTCTCACCAACTAAAGTGGCCTGAACTCGCACATATGCACAATCAATGAATCATTCATTTTTATGGACTACATAATATATTGTGTAGAAACCATTTTCCTTAGAAAAATAAAACTAATATCAGGTATAGCTCCTTTAAGTGGACAAGGGAAAAAAGTAGTAAACTAAAAGCTGACTCAAGTCATTTTACCTCTGTAGGGTTTGGTGGAGTTGGGGTCATGGCTGGGGCTGGAGCAAAGTTTGTGGGCTTGACCTCCTCAGAGGTGGTGCTTGAGTCCTGGAGAGGCTCGCTGGGTGGCAGAGGGGACAGGGGCAGAGCCAACTTGTCACTCGTGGAGGGCAGCATTACATCATTGTAGAGAGGGACATCCTTCAGCAGGTGGATCTCTGTTTCTGTACCAGAGGACATCGTTAAAATAAAAATGCACTTATTCTCTGTATAAATTTATCACAATGTTGTGGCCACAAACCAGGGGTGCTGAAGTCCAGGGAGATGATTGTGTCTCCAGCTGCAGGGGCCAGGAGGGTGAGGGCCTCAGGCTGTTCCTTTAGCTGGTCATACAGGCTAACCGATGGCTGGGGCTCTTCCACCTGTGTAAAGAGCTTGATGACATCCAGCTCTGTACCCTTCTCCTCCTCCTCCTCCTCCTCCAGCAGGGTGGCCTTGCTGCTCTGAACAACAGCCTTCTCTTCTTCCTGTTCCTCCTTCACTGGCTTCACATCCTCAGTCTGTTCCATAGATAGAATAAGTTTCTCCTCCTGGATGCCGCTGTTAAACGAGCGAGAAACATCAGTTTTTATAACCATTAAATAACTTTTGCAGTGATTCTGAAATTAACCACAAAAGCAGAGTTTTTCATTCATGCTTAGTACAAGTTTTCAGACTTTGATCTTAAAATTAAATAGATATATATTCCAAACATGCAAAGTACTCAAAGAGGGTAGTACCTGAGCACAAAGTTGACGCAGACAACACACTGTGGTTGGGAGTTCTTGTTGTTGTAGATGACCGTGGCCTGCGTTTCCACCCATACAAAGCCGCCTCTCTTTGCCAGCATCCGGTACTGGCCTGTGCTGACCTGGCCCTTTGTGAACACTACGGACACAAATTATTTTTTTAGAAATAAGCTTTAAGAAGCTGCTTAAAATTAGAAGCTTAAGTTTGCTCTAACTCTTCAGATCATTTCCAAGTTTTAAATCAAGTTTTTTCTGTTTTGCTTACAATTGTGGTGAGTCTTGGTAAGATGGTCCGAGTCCAGAGCGTGATAGTACTCATACACAGAACGGTTCAACAGGTCTTCTGGGTCATAACCCATGAGCTCAGTGATTCTGAAAAAAAAAAAAAAGTATATATTTTGTTATGAGCACATTTTTGTAGTACCCACACTGAGCACTAGGTGGCTCTGTGTGATTATCCCACAGTTCTGCTTATGACAGCTGATGGAGGGGAAAAACAATCACATGCACGTTGAGAAGCTGAATCATATTTGATCCATCTGTAAGCGCTTAGGCATATAATATCCATTCAGGGGGGAAACTAACCTCTCATCACAGTATGTGAACTTCATGTCCATTGTGTGGCGGCTGAGGAAGGTCTTAGTATCCAGAGGGACTTCAATGTTGGAGGGGTGGGGGATGGGGTCACAGATCAAAACAAGGTAAGGGACAGGTGGCTCCTTGTGTTCGTCTCCGGGCTGCTCAGCTTGAATGTCATAAACACGCACGTGACCCGAGCAGTGCAGCACCTACAGAGAGTGAATTTAACCATTACCGTTTCTGGACACCAGAGATAGTTTTCTAATGTAAAAAAGACAATTATGTGATGGAGGGGTTTGAACATTAACTTCACTAATGAATGCAAAAAAACATATTACAATTATATCATCTACCCTTCTGCTTATAGGTGTTGTAGCCTTAAGAATGGATGAGTAATGAACACAACATCTGTCATCATGCAGCTTCATTAATGCCGCCATTGCAAGTAGACTAAGAAACGGTTTACAGCATAAATGGATGCCCATCACACAATTAAATAATGATCAATAAAATTATTACAAGCATAATTACAGACCATTTCACCCCAGACATTATCAAAATGTGTAAAATTTGATAAACTAGCAGCAGTAGCGTTCATAAACTGGGGAACAATCGTCCACATGATGAAAGAGAATAGTAACAATCACACTGAAAAGTGTGAAAATAGTCCTGTTAAATTACTAACTGCATTTCTGCAAGTACATTTACAGTCTTCCCAATATAGAATACCTTCCATGTAGCCGATTTGACATTGACGGTGCGGCCTCTGCTTGTGAGGGTGCATTTCATTCGGAGAAAAAAGTTGCGCTCTGTATTTGATTCCTTGACTTTCTTTGAACCTGAAATCACAGAAACAGGAATGAAGTCACATTTGAAAAGGGTAAACAAGCAGGTTGTGTTGATGCTGCAACAGTCATTGTTGACATTTTCAACTGACACCTTTTTTTTTTTTACTCCAGTGCTTTTTTTATGACTTTACCAACTGCTAGCACTTCACATTTATATCAGCAGAAAACAAGCTTTTCTACTGCAATGGCTTAACAGTTAATGGTAAACAAAGATGAATAAATACTATCCACTAATTCATCAAGGTTAAAATGTGCTATAAATGAAAGGTCAAATGAGCCAACTGTGATCACTTTGCTTGTGACTGGAAAAAGAAAACACTTATTGTAACAGACATCCACTATGGATTTGCCAGCTCACAGTTGAACTGGTGTCCTTATTGATAAACTTAATAACTGCTAATTGTGGGTAATACAATATGACAGTCTTCACCTGTTCTGTGGATAAGCATCTCCCTCAACTCTTCCTGATCACAGGGATGTATGAAGTCAAACACACTGTGTCCAGTCAGGTCAAACTGCGGCAGACAGACAAAAAAAACAAACACGTGAAATTATGAACATTGTGGAAACTAAACTCTCTTTACCATCTACCAAATTTTACTTAAATGTCTTGACATGTCACAAAATTTACATATAGTTACAGAATTTAGTTTAATCATGAGTTTTAACACCATCTGTACAAAATCAACTAGTACCTATTTAATATATTAGCGGAATAGTAATACAGTAAAAAGATAAAATTCTCAGCTTTAAAATGTACGCTCCCAGTCATAATGAACCAACCTGTGCCAGCCCGAGACACTTGTTGACATTCTCAGAGAGATAGATCATATCTCCATCTTCAGAGAGCACCATGAGGAAGCCCTCCAAAGCCTTCAGGTATGCACTGTTTAGCTGAATATCAAGCTCTGTTTGCTCCTCTGCAGTTGGCTCATCTATAAAAGATAACAGGAAGGAGAATGAGAAATAAATGCAAGGTAAGAGGGTGAAAACAAATAATATTAAGCAGAGGGCATAAAAGAATGTCTTAAAGTGTTGGAAAGCAAACAGTGACATACACATTTGCTGCTGATGACTGATTCAGGACTTGTTGGTGTCCCTCTGTTTCCTAATTCAATATGTAACTAATGTTTCTCTGATATATGAAGATAGATAACTATAAGTAATATAATTATGTCTGGATTCTGGATTCAAGTATTTCGCAACAAACTCTAAAAACAATTTTAAAAGCTTCACACTTAAGTTAAGTTAAGACTAACTAGCACACACACACCCACAATTGTTTTGTTTCAGGCTAAATTGCCCGTTGTCAGGTGTAACTCCAGATACTGACCAGTGCAGAGTAGTTTCCTCATGCGCAGGTAACTGATGGTTAGCCTCATGATGGAGGCCTTGTCCAGGCTGGAGGTGACACTGTGGGGGAGGGGTAGCATCTTGGCCAGTTCGTAGAAGACCTCTGACTCCTTCCCACGACGGCATCTCGCTGCATCCCTTGACTTCTCCTTCCTACGCTCCGAACTCACCCTGCGGGAGACAGCAAGTGGATAAAACTCAACCTGGTTCCGTGGTGGACTTGATAAGGACGCCACTTGAACCGACATGGCTCCTTCCAAGCTGGAAGTTTGGTCAGTCTCTGGTCTGTGGTTGATTCAAGCAGCTGAAATCTTGAACAAGCAAGCTCATGTCCAAAGCTCTGTCTGAACACATTTACATAGATGGGCGTCTTCAATCGTCCAACTGGCAGCTGACCAGGAGTAGTAGTTCCCACCCACTTAAGAGATTGGCTGGGAGGATGGGCTTCCTGACTTTTTGAAGCAGAGCCAAGCTACATGCCACACAAAACATTTTGACATTTATGTGCTTGCTTCAACAAATCGACTGGGACAAGGGATATGAAAGGAAACAGAGACTGACACTCACAACTGCATACAGCTTTTCTCACAGATCCAATATACATCCTGTATTTATCAAAGGCTTTCTAAACGGGCAACCACGGATCTGTAAACAAGATCTCAAGATAAATGCCCTTTGAAGCAGACTCCAAAGAAAGCAATGCAAGCTACTATAAAAGATGCAGTTGAACAATAAAAGCTTTTGAATTATGCACCAATTTTTACATATTTTTTTATTGTGTATGCAAGGACTGGTTAATCAAAGTAATGATCCAACCAGTACCGAATGTACATCTCCATTTGTTGCACAAACTCCACCTAAAAACCCCAAATGCATCACCACTAGGGCAGCATCACAACAAAACAAAACTCAAAGGCAATTGGCTATGAAATGCACACCAAATTGAAATTGATCTGCGAGGCACTTACAGCACTGATCAAAGCCACATTGTTATTTGAGGCTCTCTGACCAGAAAATTGATCATCTAACTAAAATTAGCCAACTGCAAATTAGATCAACTGGGAGGATGTGAGGAGACTTTCTGTTAAGACTCAAACTTTCCAACATGTTACAACAAAGTGCCCCACGGCAAATGTAATTAGTTCTCTGGTGGAAAAGGGATTTCAGGTCTGAGGAAGACATTTTGTCTCTCAGGAAGTCACAGACCTGGTGATGACTTAAGCCTAAAAACAGTCTCTGTAAACACGTCAGGGTGTCATGCAGTTATCAACAAAACCTCACTAAACAAACATATTATACGGATAACTAAAAAAAACTTGAGAGAAACCTGACCCATAATAAAAAAAACAATGTTGTGTTCAACAGCAAGTCTTTAGTAGATCTTCTACTTTAATCTAAATTTGGAAAGCATAAATAAGACCAAGTATGTGAGTGCAAGTCAATGTAGTTGAGACCACAAACAAAAGCACTTCCACTGTTTCTACTGTCAATACCACTGATGGATGCTGCAGCTTCTGTCAACCCCTTGAGACATAAAATAACTAGCCATCACAAGTTGATGACAGTGTCAACAGTGTCTTCCATCTGTATCTGAATATTTTTATTTTATTTCAACAATTATCTCCAACATGCATTCTTCGTTTTTTAATGATATGAAACAATGATTAAAGTATAACAGACCATTTTACATGGAACAGGCTGGCAAAGCAATTTTGTAGAGTTGCTGGCTAAGCGTGTGCAAATCTACCATGCAGTTAAACTTTAGTCCCGCAGGATGACAGACAAGTTCTTGCAAACAGAACTTGTTCATGTTAATGCTATTCAAACTGGTAAATGCTGTGCCAATACTTTGCAAAAGCCCACTAAATGTAAGCTTACAGATTCTGTCAGTAGATTATAAACCACATTCAACATATTTGTTAGGCAACTCCACGATAATATTAAAGCTTTATAGTCAACTCTAATAAAGATGCAGTGATTGTGCACTTACCTAAACTTGTTCATATCGAAACAACAGGAGATGTTCCTAGATATTTTCCAGTTCAGTTAAAGCATACAACACTGACATGAACAATTACTCTACTTAGTTCTCTTCTGTCCCAATTACTTGATAAAGGGTAAAAAGGGTTTCTTTATGACTCTATTTCAACAACTGAATTGCCACTGAACAGCTTTTATCCGTTTCAATTTTCTACATGGAACATGCAGAGAAAACAACAATCCTCCAAAGGCCAGCAGAGAGACCACTATTACATAACCCTATTAAACCACAGTCATGCATATACCCAGTAGCTTTGCTTCACATTTTAGTCCGCCAGTATACAGGTCTGTCTCAGAAAATTAGAATATTGTGATAAAGTTCTTTATTTCCTGTAATGCAATTAAAAAACATGAAATGTCATACATTGTGTATTCATTACAAATCAACTGAA
>JAVQJG010050801.1:0-21459 GCA_036024015.1 Craterocephalus amniculus | reverse complement strand
GGTCGTTGCTCAGCCAATCCCATTTAGCGAGGGATTTAAATATCCTCTCTCTGCTGCCGGCTTTCTTTCAGATCGAAATTGCAGCCCCCCTCCACCCCAGGCTCCACCAGCCGGCATATTTTCTTTTCTTGCAGTCTTTCCTCCACCACCAGGTCCAGACCCCCGGGGGGGAATTGGTTGTTGTACGAAGGGCCTCTTCCCTCTTGGCAGACGACTGCCCGTCGGGGTCTACTCGCCAAAGCACATTCTATTGTCAATCAATAAATGTAACTTCATCCCTTATTGGTCTCTCCTGATTGAACTATCATGAGGATGGCCCATCTTAAAACCATATTTTGAATCTGTGTCTTGTGATTCCAACAACCCTTGTGTACAGTAGAAAATCTCTGACAAACAAATTTTGAGCATCTCTGAGTAACTTAGATCTAGCCATATGTGTTCATGCCAGAGTCAGATCCCGAATATGAGGGTGAACAATTACAGCAAAGATTCGAGCAGGAGGTCTCTAGGTAAATAGCTACAGCTGGTAAAACTGACGAGGAAAACATCCCACTGCACATATAGATTAGTGCCTACACGCTTCCCGTCTGTCAGTTTGGTGCATAAATGGCTCCTCAGAAAACAAATGTGATTTGCAAATCAAAGTGAAAGAAAATTTACAATAGACCAGAAAGTAAACCTGACTGAAGATGCTGAAAGAGACAGGAAATAAAACCAGAATAAAAATGCAATGGCATGCCAAGTTGAATCCCTTATCACATCTAAGGAACAAATGAGTTTTCACACCTCAAAAGATGCAGTGCTTCAAGACATTTTCAGATGTGAAACTAATGTTACGAGTACCACTTCTTCTGGAATCATCTGCTTTCAAAACTCTTGGCGTGATGCAGCATCCCTGCAATCAAATAGATCTGCTAGACTGGAGTGTCAAACAAGTCATCACCCAATGCTCTCCTCCTGCGTCTAAAGTCAATTTGATGAGTGAGCATGTTGAGCAGCCACATACAGTGTCAAGACCGTGCTGTTCTCAGCCCTGAGTCCATGCAATTTTCATGCAGTGCAGAAAGCTCTACATGTGGACATGGCCCTATTACATCCATTTGGTCTTTATGTAGACATCTTTTTTGCAGACATCCTGCAAATGCTTTGGGATCCTGAATGAGTAAATGAAAAACAAGGAGCTAAACGAACACAAGGGAGTGTCTCTGAATGTGCAGTTATCTGTATTTCTTTTTAATGTGAAGGGTAAGAAACTTGTCCATAAGAAAGATTACAGTGTAATGTATCACACAGAGCTAATCCATAGTTTGTGCTTCCTGTATTATGGGATATTTTCGTGCTACTTTTGACTCACCATGACAAGGTGCATATTTATTACATATAACTAGCATTTAATGTCTTCTGAGGTAACAAAGACCCCTTTTTTGGTGTTTTTTTAATAATAAAGGGAAAGATAAATGAAAGTCAGGCCCTGACCTGCAGAGAGAAGTAGCTGCCCGGGCTGCTGCATGTTTACTTTATTTACTCGTCAATGATGTTTACCGGCGGCTGAGAGATTGAAGTTGCAACATCAGGGACTGACTTTTATTACCCGTGGGTACTTTTGTATTCTTGGCTGTCCACTGCGAAAAAGCTTTTTATTGATTGTCTCAAAGGAGGGAAGGGGATTTGGAAACATGCACAGCCACTGAAAAGACATAGCTGTGTTAGCAATCTCTCCGGAGTGGATCAGCTTCTTCAAGCTGGGGGTTAACAATGCAGGAAATCACTTGAATGATCAACATTTTCCCCCTATTTTGTTTGTGCTTTTGCAGTAACCCTCTTGGTACACACACACAAACACGTACACAAACACCCCTAAAAGCATTTACATACATGCATGCATCCACACACACAGATGCTGAGCCTATACGTCCATATTTCACACACATTCATGTGCTTGTGCTGCAGTACAGTGAATTAACCGACTGGATAACTTAAGCTCTCTCTGTGTTAATTAAATCAGCTTGCACTCAAAGTGATGGCGCAGCCATGGCAAGACTCTAATTAATTTCTCAGTGGGTGTTTCCTTTTTTTTTTTGGACACAAGGATGTTCTCAGAACTAAAAATGTGAAAAAACATGTTGTGTAGGCTGACAAAGGTATTATTCTTAAAAGTGATTAATTAATGTCAGTCTGAACACAAATTAATTCCTAGCTCAGTCAATACTGCTGCAGGTTCACTGTGTATTGTCTTCTTGCGAAGGAAATTACACTTTACTTATAATGGAAGCTGTATCAAAGGTAGAAAACATCAAATATCTAACTGTTTGCAGTTTAGAAGCCTGTGAAATAGGCTACACTCCCCTTTGTGTTATGGTGTTAGTTAATTAATTCAGAGGTTATATCACTTTCCTGTAAAATAAGGTGAGCAGAAAAGATGTTGCCAACAGGACGTCCTTGCCAGCAGCTGTATTATCAGTCAATAATGAATTTAGATGACCCATGCGATGCAGAACAAATGGCCCCAGTCTCTGAATACAAACTCAGAAATTTGTATGCATGGTTACCACAAGCGTGCATGCTCGAGATTGCGTATGTGTGTGTTTTCCACGCACCTGTACACCACGGGGACATGTGGCAGTGAATCTAAGGAAACACCTGACCCAGAAAGTGGTACAAGGAATGTGAGGTATTACCCCGTCGAGCTCTCCACCCCACCATTCATTTCCATCAAGACCTGTAATAATGCTCGTACTCTGGGCTGAAATTGCTTTCTGCCTTTCGGGTCACAGTACGGCCTGAGAGGGAGGGTGTTGTTTCTGTGTTAGCGTTTTCTGCCCTTTTTTTTATGTGTGCGTGGTTGGTAGAAGCCTGTGGTCAGCCACCATGCTATGGTCATATTAGTAAAGTGATTTATTTGTGCAAAAAGAGCAGGCAGTCCTCGTAATGCAGGTTTACAACAGCATGATAGAGTGGCCTCCAGGCACTCTGTGCTTCCCCATTCCTCCTCGTTCACGTTTCTCCTTCTCACCTTTCCCGACACACAAAGCACTTAATTTATTAGTGCTGTGATGTTATGAATAATGCACGCTGTCATGTTTTTTTCATAGGGTGCTTTCATTATGTGCAACAGCATGACATAGCCAAATATTTATCCCGCTCTCAGTTTGAGCAGCCAGCAGTTGCGTTTAGATAAGAGATGAACCTTTTACACCCTCTGATGACACAATGCTGCAGAATTTAACAAGAACTTGTGTAGATTTAATGACAACTTTGAGTTTTGAAAATATTAAGCATATGAGAAAAAAAAAACAATTAAAAAATCCCCTGACCAATCTGGATGCAAGCCTGCATGCTGCATGATTTGTCGGGAGGTAACGGTAGCTTTCATTTGAAAGCATGGTGATTGACCGGCGTTGAAGCTCATCAGGTGCTCGGAGATCTGCTTCAGAAATCACACCCTATCATGCTGAGTTCTGCAAAGGGCTCTTCAGTTGAGTCCCAATCATTTAAACTTTAAAATATTCTCCCTCCGAGTGTAAACTAGAGGCACGACTGCAATGATGACTGCAACGATTTCTCAAAAAGAGCTCGCTGAAGGAAGGAATACACTTGCAGTTCATTGTCCCACCCATATAGTGCTTTTTAATGGCAGCTATGGGCGAGCATTAAAATGGGTGATTAAGCAGAAAGAGAATGTCCTCCCTTCTGAAATATACATTGAGAAACGAAATGCTGTGTCAGCTCCTATTACAGCATTGTCATCAACCTCCATTTTATCATTACAACAAAATGGACCTTAGTCTGCACTTTGCTCATCCTTGTCACACCGAAACTACCAGAGGTGAACAAACCAAAAAATGTCTGTCTTCATAGGAAGTGCTTCTATTTGGAGAAAACTTGCTCTGCATTAGCTTTTTGTGAGATATTTAAATTGACAGCCTTTATATTCTAGGCATTCAAATTCTGTTTATAGCAAGAATGCTTCTTGGGAAAATGGGAGATTCGTATCTTTCTTGTTGTGAAAGCTGAACACACTAAAAAGCTGAGATTTTCCAGTTTCCAGATAAGCTCTTCACAAACATGCTAGCTGACATGTTGAAGCATACTTGACTGAAGCCCGTTCAACAGAGCGGCACACCACGTGGCACATTTAATCTTCCACTGTGATTGGTTTGAGTTAGCAGTGAACTTTAAGCAGGTTCACCATCGAGTTCTTTGGTTTAAACATGGGTATGTGTGGGCTTTAATGAGAATAAAAAAGAGACTTTCCTGAGTAATATTTCATGCACTTTTAGTGCAACCAAATGAACAATGTTGCAACAGGGACATTGGTAGGTTGTCACTGACATTTTAATTCAAAATGCAGTCTGTAAAGAGCAATGGCCGTTCAGTTAGCTGCAAGACCAAAGCCAACATAATTTATCTGGGTTAACAATAACATCTGTTAACTAAGAAATTTATAACAAAACCAAGGGATTTGGAGATAAATCACATCTCAAATACTGATTATAAGTGATACTGTATAATGATACAGAATTAGGTTGCAGAATTTTGAAATATCTGAGTCTAGGAAAGTATTTTTAATTGTTATTTGTTTCCTTTGTTTTCATTGTATTTTTTGTTACATTTTCTTATTTCCCTTAGTTTTTACGTGCGGTTTGGTTTTAATAAAGGGCATTAAAGGGACAGTGAAACTACATGGTCAGAATTATTGAGTAGTCATTAGCTCAACTTCACTACATATTCTCCACAGTTTAACAAATCAGCTGTGTCTCATTTCGCAGTCAGCATACTTGGAAGTGCAGATTTGTTCGCTGCCAAGTATTGTCCCAATTCAAAAGTCTCCAAACCTTCTAACCTGGGGATGGGAACACCATGGCAAATTTTCTTTCACTAGGCTGTGGCATGTCATGAACAAATAAATGGCTTTCCATAAATTCAAGGTTCTACAGTTCTGCCATATGTGATCATTAATATCATCCTAACTGTACAATGTTAGCGGAGCTGAACAGATTTGGGAACAGGTCGAGAACAAGATCATACTTCAAAGCGGTCAGTGATGAAGACTTATTTCTTCATTAAAAGGATCCCTTCAATCCCTAAAATGCTTTCTGAAAATGGGTAGGATATTTTCTAAGGAACCTGATTGGTCAGGAGGTGGCGCTTTCATACTCGCTGAGTGTATCAGTAAGTTTGTTTTAAACCTGTTACAGTTTGGGTCTGAGGAGATGAAAATTATGTGACATTAACAAAACTATACTTCTGAGCAAAGCTGCTGCAGTCTAACTATAATAATAAACAGAACAGGAATTATGAGATTAACTAAAAGAAGAACATCCATTCTGGCTTCAAGCATAAATATTCAGGTCAAACTAAAACTGGAAATTAAAGTGTGACTTTGGCTTGTCAGTTCACACCTTCCCACACAATCCTGAAGAGTTCTAATCAGGCAGAGTAAGTGTGAACACCTGTGTGGGTGGCTCAGAGCAAAAAAAAAAATCTAAAAAGCTTGGTCATAGTTTCATCTGATTAATCCTCTTTTGTGCATTACTAATATTTCCTCTGGCTCTGAACCTAGCTATTCCTCACCTGCCCACAAACTGTAATCATCCCCTGTTGTGTCACATGCTGCACACCTGCTCCCTATTACTCATCAGGTCCAACATATAAATTCGCCAAGACAGAAGGGCTCTGAACATAGTCAGGCTGGCCTTTATTTCATGTTGCTGCTAACTGAAGTTTGCGTGTCTTCCGTAATAAATAAAAGAATGATATGTGATGTGAGTGACAGTCAGAGAACCTGAAGTTGACTTGAACTGTTGTTACAGAATATGGTTCTGCTAGGTCTACACTTACTTTTTCAATGAGGAAAACTACACCATCAAGACAAACTGGCTTCAAATTCAACTAAACTTTTTTTTTAAGCATAAAAAGAGATCTTTTATAGAAGGAAGTATGTCATCAAAAGATATCTATTATCCTTATGGCAGCTCATCTGCCTCTGCTCTAATTTGTGCCTTCCAACACTTCTTTTGTTGCCAGAATTAACAAAAAATCTATAATCATATTGAGACACTGTTGGCAGAGGATGTTTTAATAGCGGTGGAATAGTTTTCACTGTGTTGGTTACAGACTTAAAGCTGTCCTGGGCCACAGGGAATGGATTGCCTATTTGTTGCATCACTGGTTTAGCAGTCACAGAGGTGGGGAGGGGGAGCTGAAGCAAGGCCCTGGAGGAATCCAGCGTCCAAACTTTTAGGGAACAGTTATTGGATTTTTATAAAGTGCCTCTGGACACCGAAGACAAACAAGGAGACAAACAGCCAGTTGGAAATCTTGTCCAACAGCAGGGGCCAAAAATAGATAAACAAATAAATAAATTACTGAAACTTATTCATCTCTTATCATAGAGGGTGTATACCCAAGCTGTTTGCAAGACCTTTGAAGATTCAGTGTAAATTTGAAGGGACCTGGATATTGATTCCAATACTATGTGAATCCAAAACAGATGAGCTGCTAATGCCAGAGGAGCTTCGGCCGCAGGTACAGGCTCACCTCGTTGGCATGCCGCCAGCTTTCATCCAGGCTGCAGCTGCAGAAAATCTAATACCGATGACTTCATCATTTTTACCTAGTGACCTTTCTGGCATCCCTTTTTTCTCCTCCTCACCCTCCCTTTTCCTCCACACACGTAACCCTGCGATACATCCTTCCCAGGGTGTCTGCAGCTCGTTAATGCGCACCCCTCCAGCCTTGCTCACTGCCTCCCTCTTGTCCTAACCACCACCTGCCTCCTCCCCCTTCCAAGGGCATTATTCAGAATGAGGTTGAACATGGCTTCAAGGTTAAGTGCTACAGTAGCATGTGTGCTGCCAAAAACTCTGCTGAGTTGAGGCAGCAGACATCACTGAGACTGCGCTCATTTGGCCGCTACACTGATAAAGGTCTCATCCCAAAACCGAAGGCTTGCAGGCACTTGCAAGCACGGAAAATCGATAGGTTTCAATATGGCCCCTGCAGGCGACTGTAAATGAAACTCAATTTTATTTTGCAAGATCGTGCATTTATTAGATTAACAGATATTGATGGCCACATAGGCAGGCTATTTGGATGCACATGGCAAAAGCTGTACATCTTTACTTGGATAGTTCTGATTATTTTCAGTTCTGTTTCTAAGGAAACTATTGCTGTGAATCCAGAGTCTATCCAGGAGAAGAAAAAGGTTTTGTTTTAGTCCGATAATCCTCAGAAATGATGTGTTTGCACCAAATGCTACAATTCTTCCACTTAGCGCTTTTTAAAAATTGTTGTTAGTGGGCAAACAGCAATAAATGAAAAATTCTCTTTAAAAATGAAAAACAGATTTTCAAAACACATCCAGGCACTCAGCATTCATGAGAAATGGGATAGTTTTTGCATTACATGGATGATGATGGTGGAGCAGCAGACAGATACTATAAGCTTTGGAGCATGTGTCAGAACCAAATCCATTCAGTTCATTCCTTTTTTTTCCCCAAGGGAAAATGTTGAATCAATTACAATTTTTACAGCAGCAAAATCTCTAACCTTTGCTGGATCTTCCTCTGGCAGGTGGGATTATTGGGAAATGATTGTGTCTGCAAGTTGTTTTTGAGTTCTGACTGTATTATTTAACAGAAGATTATGTAAAAAATTCAGTAAACTGGTTGAGCAGATTAAGGGTGTGGAGAAACAAAAAAGCTGAAACCGGAAAGAGGAAGTGTTGGAAAACAGAAAGGAGGCCAGTCACTATCCACAAAGTATCAGACAAACAAACAAAAGACGTTACTCAGATCAACCTGCGGAACAGGTTTAGTGGTTTCTTTCAGTTGACTTGGCGCCTTTCTCCTAAAATCAATGTGAATTAAATTTCCCAGTTGGCTTTACAACAGAATTTATCACTGGTGTCCTTCCTCACCTTTCTCCCTCCTCTCAGCTTTAAGTATTTTTTCTCTCACCTATACAAACACACTCTCTCCTTTTGCAACCCCAGGGATGGAGTTAGGTGGTTTCAAGGTGTTTGGGAGCAAATCATCCATGTTTAGTGGCCCTACTGAGCAAGGTCTATGGTTTTACTTACAGGTCTGGAGGCTATTGCCCACCTCAGGGAGGTAACCGTGGAGATTTAGTGGAATCATTAAAAGGGGGGGGGGGGAGAAAAGCCGGTGCAGAATTAGAGAAACCTCTGACACATAACCTGGTTCAATCATATCTGTTCTTCACTTCAAGTTGCATTCGTGCCATTTCAAGATACCTGCAGTTCCAGACCGAGGTCTACAGTATATATACTCTTTGACTTTCATGAGTAGCCATCCGTCTTTCAATGAGATACAGTATGTGAAGATCCTTGTCACTAGTGCTCTTATTTAGCTGTAAGGACAACCTTGAGACCAACATGCCTGCTGATGTGATGCTCCAAACGAAGGCTACACAGCCAGCTGAGGACACAAAGCCACGAGTTATGGCTTTCACCTGCGGGGGAGGGGGGACGAAGGTGGAAATGAGTTACAGACTTGAACCCCTCTCCTGTCCCTGCTCATTCTCATTTCCAAATTACCTACCCTGGTTTTTTCCACATAACCGTAAATCACAGCACACGAATGGATGATTTCGCCATTTCCAAAGAGCAGAGAAGCCACTGTGGTGAATAACAAGATGTGGGATCAAAGAGAGCCAAAAGACTAATTAGAAGCAGTAGTAAAAAGGTATGGGGTCTCAGGTTCATGGCCACCCGTCCGGAGGTTAATAGATGAAAGGAAACACGTCCCGTTGGCAATGACGCCCATTGTCTCTGAATATGTAATTAGACTTCTCATCCATTAGCACTCCGTTTTTGACAAAATGGAAACGAACAATCTGCGTAATGTTTGCAAGCATCAACATTCTCTACTCTAGTGGGTGGACTGACTTTTGCAGCAGAGGATGCAAACAGCTTCCTTTTTGATGCAGAGTCGATTGCTGAAAACATCAAACATGTTTTTTCTTGCTAAGTGCTATCGTCATGGGAACTTTTTAATGGGCTGGAAGGAGCACTGGCTCTCACTGGATGAGGTTAGATTTCATGACAGAGGCAATGTGACGGCTGAGACATAGGATTTTAGTGTGTTTTTGTGACTAGTATTTGCTTGAACGTGAAACAGCACATCAAATGGACTCTTTATTCTGTCATGTAGCAAAAAGGAGCAAACTACTCATTAGATAACACAAAGAAGATGTACATCTACAAAACTACTTTAGCTTGTATGAGACATCAAATTACTGAACTGATGATGTGATATAAGGACAATGCTTGATAGGAATGCAAGAAAAATACAGTGAAAATGGCTAATGATGGCATAATATATGCAGAATTTGTAAAACATTTCCACAAATCCCTTTTTACATTGTAAATTTTGTGCTTGTTACCCCTATCCCGTTGCTATTTTTTACACCAAAATTGTTTTTCTTTAAAGTGAAGAACCCCTGAAAAACAACCCAATTAAATTCTTACCCATTTCCTATTGTAGCATGTTTACCCTCAGTTTTCTTATTTGGAAATGGCTAAGTAGCTGCCAATTGCCGCTTCCCAGGGGACAAGCCTGTAAGTACAACAGCCTATAGGAATGACACCACATTGTATCCACAGGCTGTGTTGGACATCAGCCCTGCACAACAGGACAGAGAATGAGCAGCCAGATGTCTTGTAAACAGGTGAAATCTCATCTCCTTCTGTTGGTTAGTTGATGCAGTCAGTGTTTTAAGCGCTGATGTGAGACAGAGCAGTTGGTAAATGGAAGTTTCTGTAGGGAAGAAATAATCTGTGCCTGTTTTTTTGTAATCCAAACTGCACCTCCTCAAGTTAAGACTGAATCACAATCCGTAGCTGATTTATAACGCGAGTCACCCGTGTAGAAGAGAGTGACAGCTGGACACTTAATAAAAGCACTCAAAAGGTTTATGTTGCATAAGCTGATGGCGACTCAGTCACCAAACACCTTTTCTACCATGAGATTGAAAGTTCTGCACGTTGAAAGAAGCATTGTAAACATTAGACATTTCCACTGAACAGTTGTTATAAGGCTGGTATTACTGTCAGAGTCACTTGCATAAGACATACATAGAAAACTGGTTCATAATGCAAAATCAAGTACTGTATATGTAGAATATTAAAAGGACAAATAACTAAAACAGTAAAAATAACTAAAACACAAATTTCTGCTGTTCTTTGGTATCTCATAGAGTCAATTTGTCTTTGACTTATCTGATCAAAATAATGAACAATATATTACTGAATGCATCTGTTAACAACAGGACCCCATTGAGCAAGTCTTATTAATCAGTTTGTACAGCTTGTTTAAGTCTCTGGCTCAGATGATGCTGCCCCAGCAGATGGCTGAGCTAATTGTACTTTTTACAGGAAGGATCTCAACTTCCTCAAGCAGTCTGCCATGTCCCTTCTTGGTGGTTCATCCTCCAGTCTAGTGTGTACATGTGGTTCTCAACCACCTCTACCTCTCCTCCCAGAATGGTCCTTCATGATGTGGGATGTTAGAGCAGCTCTTTAGCCTGAGTACAGTATTGTTAGCATTGGTAGGTTAGACGAATACTTAATGTGAGAAATGTAAAATCCAAATAAATAAGGAATTCATTTTGGTAAATTAAGTGAATCCTGGATGTGCAAATAACTTGGGCATGTTTGAAAAGACTTCTATTGATTTTGGATTATTAGGACCTGTCATCTCTATTGTAAGGTATTGCCCTGTAATAAATTATTTTACTTGAGTAAAACGTTTTGAGAGCTAATAACTGGGCTGATCTTATCTCCAATAGATGTTTCGCTTGCAGTTACTGATGTATTTTCTTTTATTTTCCAATAAAGTTTGCATATCCATATGTTTAATGGAGACAGTGCCGGCATACACAGCCTGAAAGGCATGCTGAAATAGAATTAGGCTGTAATAGACTAGTTATACTTTTTTTTTTCTTTCTGTAAATTACTGTGTTGGCTTCTGTTGTCTTCTATCAAAATGGGAAAAAAAGAATGGGCCTAACTTTGAGAACTGCTCCATTTCAAGCATTTTATTATCAGGTTTTCAGAAGCACAGAGGAAGCTTTTGCATCAATAAACTCACCACTGCAAAGAGAGACCTCATCACCATGGTAACTCAGTACATGTGTAAAATCTTGCATTTTCTTCCCCTTTAAAAAATCTAAAAACATGTTATTTCAAAATGCTCAGTACAACATTTCACTTATCCTTAGTGTGACTGATGTAACCCAGATGGAACATAAAACTCAAAATGCTCTGCAGGATTGTTTACTTTTTTCCTTTTTCTTACATATTTGCATCTTGGACAATCTCACTGGGCAACAAATCAGTAAATCCAATGTAATCTAAATAATTATACGTTTTCAATGTTATTGACACAGTTATTAGTTCATCATTAAAAATGAAGTAGTGTGCAACACATTGATGATCAGATGACAAAACTGCTGCTGGTCAATGGCAAGATGCATCTAGTTTAAGTGCCCAACAAATGTCCTCTTTTTGAGTTGTCATGATGAATGTTTCACTATAAAAACGAGTTGCAGAGTATTTCCCTGAAAAATACAAAACTAAAGAGGAACACAATACATTTGATATGACAGCTTGTAGCTTTCTCAGTTTTTAAAAGTATTTCATTAGGTCTGTAGCTATAGAGTTAGCACTAACACAATAAATGAGTGTCATAACATGCTGCAGTATTTATAGGCTTCTTGTCATCAGTGTGGAGTCTTAAAAAAACACAACTTGTCAATAAAACTTTATATCTGTCTTCATATTTTTTTCTCTTGTCCAGAGGCAAGTACTGCAAATCATATAGTGTGTCATTGCATCATGTCAAAGTTTGTTTACATCGACAACATTCTCTTGGGGTTATGTGATTGCTTTCATTTTTTGAGTGAATTCTCCTCTTTCCTTCTTTTAAAATGTTGCTTTTTAATGCAAAACCGAGAAACTGAACCTTATATTGCTTACATTCACAAACTTCCATTCAATATACTGTAACAACACATATTCACTTACCAGCCACTTTATTTTTTCAATTAGTAGCAACTGAGCATGGTTAAAACACCACAGCCTACCTGAGCATTGTTGTGGACCATGTCCATCCCTTCATGACCACACTCTACCATCTTCTGATGTCTACCTCCAGCAGGGCAATGACCCGCATGTCACAAAGCTCAAATCATCTCCAACAGTTTTTTTTTTAACAAGACAGTGGATTTATGATTCTGGTGGCCGGTGAGTATATTTTAAAATCTGCTTTT
The DNA here is from genome assembly GCA_036024015.1 of Craterocephalus amniculus. Lineage (NCBI taxonomy): Eukaryota > Metazoa > Chordata > Actinopteri > Atheriniformes > Atherinidae > Craterocephalus > Craterocephalus amniculus. The sequence continues at coordinate 9,165 of JAVQJG010050801.1, read as the reverse complement.
GCTCTCAGGAAAAACTGTATCAGAACAGCTACAGTAAAAGCATAAAAAGCATAAAAAATACTTTAGAAGCAAGATGAATAAGGAAGCATTTTTGTTAAAGAGGAAAACATTTGTGTCATGACGTCATGGTTACTAATAGTACTGCTTAATACGGACAATAACAAAAAAAGGATCTGACATTTTGACATTAAAATAATGATGCATTGCATGGAAACGTAGTCGCTTTGTACTGCTTCAAGGTGGATGGTAGACAGAGTTCCAGGCTATGCCGTGCCTTTTCCCTTTCATATACACACTTACACCCCAAAGAATGCATGACAGGCAATAAGGGGTTTAGTGTTTTGAACCTTGGGCAATAATTTTGCCCAGGAACACTTCATATGGGCCTGGGAAGTCAGGGATCAAACCACTAATCAGGTTGGTAGATATCTGCTGTGCTTCCTGAGCTACAACATTCCCATAATTCTTATTCTCCGAATGAGAACAAGTCAGTGTCTAACATATATGCCCCAGTGTAACTTTAATTTGACGTGACTTAAAAAAAATAAAATAAAAAGTGCACATGTAGTATCTTAGAGCCATTTGAGAAATAAGTCAACAATTTTTCTGCATGCTGCATGATGAAGCACACATTCAGAAAATGAGAAACTAATATAAAGGTAAACTGCAATCATGAAAATTTAATTGAAGCATTCAGACAAATGTCAAGAAATGATTTCAATATCATTTTTCTTGCATCCGTGTGGAGCCGACATGTTGCCTGAACAGATTCTGCGCTGGCATGACGATGTGTATTGACAGATCCAATCTGGTGGCAAATGAATCCACGACTAAATGAGCACATGCTGAGATCTGATGGCAGGGACCTGCTCTGACACGGTTTGGTTAACATATGTCTGCTCGATTTTGGCACTGCAGGGCTGATGTCCTCTGTGTAAACTCAAACAATACAAATCAGAACAATTTACATGGTGAATGTAACTGAGGAAAAAAAGCGGAAATCTAGCAACCAGTTAATTAAAACAGATCTCAAAACTGACATCAAGATTTCTTGTGAATGCCTAAGTATTGCTAGACAATAATGATGAATAAAAAACATGTAGCCTTATCTTTTCACACTTGGGGTCCTCATGAGTTAAAGACTGTTCTGCATTCATACTGAAATAAGATGGATTTGTATTCATTAGAAAGAATCAGTACATTTTTCAATGTGCTCAATTAAACATGATTTAGGTATTGCATATATAATAGGATTGTCTCTACAGCAGTTGAGTAACTTTGAATTAAAAAAGGATGATGGATTTTGACCTTTCTGTCCCAGCTATCAGATTTCTGATAACATTTTGTAGACCTGAACATTGTTACAATGCATTCATTTTTATACATTTCAAACAGTGTGAAAACCAACACAAACCTATTACAAACCTGTACATAATCAGTATATCAGGCCGCTTGTTTTCGTGCAATGTCACAACAGCCTTACAGGTTATGCAATGCATAAAGTGGTCACCGTAGCTCATTGTAGACTACTCTGTTATCTGTTTTGTAAGTTAACCAAAACTCATGGGCTGATAAAAAACATAACTGCTTTCTTATTGTACTCAGAGATATTCAGAATAATTTTAACTTCAGTTAATATTTGAGCTCCATTTACCAAGTCGTCCTTGAAATTTTTTTTTACATAGTCTGCGCTTCAAAGAATCTTAGTCACAACAGTGACAACAACTGAAATCCCTCCAATGAAAAAGATCTTGAATCGCTCCGATAATCTCAGAGCCTTCCAACTTTTTTTAAGATAAGCAAAGGGGGAATTGACGTTTGATAAGTGGACTTATCTCTCTTGATAGAGGGACAGCATGACACTGGAATCCACCTGTGTAGTGGATGATGCAAGATCTGCCCAGGAAGGTGACAAGTGATGAAGATGAACTGATGAGCCAGTGAGGCAAAATGAGGGCAACAAAAACAGAGCGGAAAAAACAGGAAGAAAACAGGCTTTGATAGAAATCAGGTAATTTCATCAGATTCAAGATGTATTGCTTTTGAAAACATTTCTTTTTCTTCAGTCATTTTAGCGAGCCAGTAATAATGACAGATTACTCTTTACCTGAATCTTGAAAATCTGCTCATCATGAATACGCCAATTCTGAACCTTATCTTCGTGTCAAGTTGAAAAGTGAAAGAGGAGGTTTTTCCGTTTGAAACAGAAGTCACCGCAAAGTCAGAAAGTATTAGAATTAAACTGAGAGCCAAGTAGAGATGCCATTTCTCTTAATCAAGAGGTCACTGGCACACATAATGTGATGTTCTGTCTGGACATCCCACACATCATTTTACAGCCCAGCGCAGTGGCATCTTGTCAGAGGGTAAGCACTGAAGAAAAAAATCACCAAGGAAAATGTACGGCTAGAGTTAAAATGCAACTGCCAGCCAGTACTATTACCATAATTCCCTTTTAGAAATCACAAGTACTCATCCTTTGAAATGGACATTGCTAGCAGACAACATCTGGCTATGCAGAGATTTCAACTGAGGTCCGACTGATCATATTAAATATTAAAATATTATGCCATGTGGTCCTGCAAATGACTACATGTTTTAAGCTGTGAGACGGGTGTGAAGTAGTGTAACATTATTTTACGACAAAGTTGGTTCTGTATAAATAGATAATATAGCTTTTATATATGTAATATAGCTTTTATACATGTATCTGTTTCCATCTTAGAAATGCCCACGTTTTGTTTCTGTGTCTGCATAGCATATTTTCTCTCTGCACATGTGCAAGGTTTAGTTTGACTGCGGAGCTGTTTAGTATGAAACAAGGTTAGCTGGTCCATCTGCAGACGAGGTGTTGTGTCTCAGGCTGTAAATCTACATGTACATGTAACGCAACATAACAAGGGCATTGAGGAGACGATTAAAGTTACCCTTGGTAGCAGCTGTAACCACAGCAGGAGTGTGACTCAGAGCTTAATAGGAAAATAAAACAGCGTTGAAATTGTGACCTGTCAGATGAAATACAACAGATCATTAGGGAGGCCCTGCAAACATTGGAACACTCATATCACTCAGTAAGTATTCACAGGTTAGGCTGGTCTGCATGAATGTGCTGAAGAGTGCATTCATGTACTGTGTTGATATATTCGTGAAGTGATGAGCGAAACTATTATGGAACCTGAAGCTCTTGTTCATGTTGCAAGTGACAGCAGGTGAATGTCACATTGTCTGCTATGAATGGTTTTTTACAAAATTGAGATCAGGCTCTGTTAAATAATGCACGGAAGAAGCTATTAAGAGCATAAAATCGTGGAGAAAAATGTTCACTAAGGTCACACAATCTGCAATAAGAGGAGGCGCAGTATAGACGGTTGTCTGGGGTGGCATTAAAAACTTCACAGCTTCTTATTATTCTTTATTCTTTTCATGGATTTTACATCAGCTTTGCTGCTCAACACTCCCTCCACAATTTCCAAGACAACACCAGGGTACACAATGCAAGGGTAGTGAAAACTGATGCATGTAAAGTACACAGAAGACTGACCAAATGCTCTATTTCGGTCTTTAGCATAGAATATTGATGGGCTTTAACTCACTGTAGGCCTGCATGAGCTAAACAGTACATTTTTGCTTGATATTACAATAATAATAAGTATTGGTTGTAAGATTATATAATTTGTAAAATTATAATAAAATTTTTTATAAAGCAAAGTTTGGTAACAGGTGTCTGGTGCCAGGGACTTCTGGTACTTGACCCGTCTGCTATCACAAATCCTTGCCTGTTACGGTGGCTAACAGAAGCTGCCTTTGGTTTGGTTAGCAGTTTGGTTAAACCGCTAGGTCAGTGTTTCCCAAACTGCTTCCAAAGAGTCTTTGAAACTTTGACTCTTCTTAACCAGAGAGTTTTAAGTGAAGGCCTTGTCCACGTAGAGACAAAGAGCAGAGGTGTATTTGCTCAAGTTTTTTTTTTAGAATTTGGGAGTTTCATTCACATGGTGCCAGCATTTTGGGAGCCCGGAAAATTATATATTTGCACCATTTCATGAATGGAGCATGTCTGAGAAAAATTCCACAATGCAGATGATTTGTCCTTGTTTTGAAAAAAAAAAAAAAACTTAAAAAAGGAAGGCTAGCTATATGTTGATAATGACCTGTTTTAATCTATGGGAAGGAGTTTGCCAGAATGCATCTTTAATGATGAGAAACTTGCGAATGACAGCGCAAAACCAAGCATAGTTTCAAGATGGGGCGGGCGGGGATCCACAGCTTTTTGGTTGTTGCATGAAGTGGGCCCTCAGGGAAAATAGGTTGCAAACTACTGTACTGCTTCAGATCCTTTACCCTTAAACCCAGTTCAAACCCTGCCTACCCAATGCTTTGATGGCCAACCTGATCTCACAGACTTGATGTTCGGCTGCACATGTCGGTCGATTGCTCTGAACTAGACGTAGTTCAGCTATTTTACCCTTCCGAACCACTGTGCCACTTTAGGGGTGAAAGCAATCACTGCTCCATTTAATGTTTTAAAAATGATCCATCATAAATTCTGAGGAGTGCTTGACAATAGTTGTGCATCATTGGCATTAATGATGTGAAGTGTAGGTTGTAAATGTGGGCCATTACTCTAAATTGTGTATGACACAGAATTCATCTATAATGCACTGTAGTAACTAATGCATGTGTGGATGTTATAAAGTGTGAGCTTTCACAACAGAGCTTTTCTTTTCTTTTTTTTAGTATTATTCTAAGTGCATGATTTTGTGGATGCCTTTTAAATTAAATTGATAAGGTATCAAATAACTATGCAGCTTAGAAACTGTGTTCAATTTGCTATTCTGCCATTAGTTTAATGGACATTATACTAACTCTTGTGTGCTATACTTGTGAGATCTTAAATTCTATTCTTTTTGTTTCTGTCACTTCCACAAATGCAAATTAATGAAAATAAAAAATAAATGAGTGAACAGATGGAGTGAAAAAAACTTATATAACAATAGTAAAATAACGTGTTGCATGCATATGAGTATAGATTTAAAGGGAAAATGAAATGACGAGGAAGAAGAAAGTGTTTTGAAACAATAGGAGCCAGAGCAACCAGAAATACAGTTTAGATGTGTGGATTATAGAATAATATTACCACTCAAAAAACTGAGATTAGCTCCAAACCTGACCTTAATTGACTTGATTATTTCTAAAACTTTCTCTACACCTCCACTGACAAGTGCAGCAATCCATGTATTTCTTATCGATTATTATATTCTTGTTATATACACAGTATGTGTGTTGCGTCTCACACTGAAATGTAATCTTCAGCAGGTCAGAGGGTAGTTTTGCGGCAGGACTCAAACCTTACTTGGTAAATGATTTTATTTAATCCAATCTGTGGTCATATTTTCTCTCTACATATAAATATCATCCCTTTATATAAATAAGAAATCCATTCCCAATGTTTTGTGTACTAACATCCACAAACTCCCAATTCTGTGGCTGTGACTGGGCTGCAAAAGAGCTGGTATGCGATTTGTCCCTTTTGGGCTACCATCATATCGAAGAGGATAGATAAACTTTTAAAATTCTATAACAGTTGGAATCCTGCAATTTTATGCCCTACAACTATAGCCTATATAATGGATAAACTGCCAATGTCTTGCAATGTGTCTGCAAAAATTAATTTGTTCACAACTTCATATGCATTTGTGGTTCTTGAGGATGAATAAGCCCTTTTTCACATGTGTATTTATGCACTGGATACATAGATACTCAGTGAATTTCCCTTGTTTCGCCTAAATTAAAGTGAATATTTAAGCTTTATTAATTTTTCACCCCTCTGGGGATTGATCCCATTTTCAAATGGGGATTTACATATCCTGTTGTGTTAGTTTTACGTTAAAGGACTCATTGGAACCGTCACAAGATGCAATGCCATGGCAAAGTATTGTTTTATCATGTCAGTGAAGCTCCCTGAAAAAAATTGTTCAAGTATACGTTTCCTAATCTAAAAGGTATATTTGTAGTTAACCTCAATTAGATATTTCAGTGTGTACTATAACCAATTAGTTTGTGATTTGTAGAGTATTAAGCAGAAACTGAACCCTAAAACCACAGTTTTAAACATTACTGGTTAGAATTGATTTGCTTGGCAAATAAAAAAAGTTGTTACATAAGCAGACATGTGGTAACATTAAAGGAGTGACACAACTCACTTCACTCACTTCAGTGAATTGTCAAACACTCTATCCTTTTCATGGAGGACTCAATTGTTTATTCTGCATGTTTTCAGGGTCTTTGATAGTCTTGTCTTCAAGACAGAATGATGTTGATTTTACAACAACCATGTACTAAAGATGCAGTCATCGATTTAATGTTACTCTGCATGTCAGACATTCTTTTACTGATTGTGTGACGGATGGCAATTCCCTTCTCCTGTTACTTTGCTTTGTTTCAAGTCATATATGTGTGGATTTGATGCCACATTTAATCAAAACCTTAGTATTTTTTCCCCTTGGAACAAAAATAATGTTGGGTGGAAACTTTAAACTTTAAGGAGGGTCATTGCAGTTTCTTTAGTCACATCATGGCTCTAACCTAAACCTAAAACTGAATGTACAAGTACTTAAAGTGAGTAGTGGAATATTTCCCATGATCAGACCATACTTGCAGTCACCAGAAAGTTGAACATGGAGGTGCAGTAAACACACAGTAAACACAGTTTTTAAAGCCTGACTCAAGCCCTACGCTAATTGTGTTTTCTTGATAAAATTCAGTTAATGAAAGCAATTTTCTTTTCTTCTTTTCATTTTATTTTAGTCTGATAATTTTCATTATTACATTCTTATTACAATTACTTTTATTACACGTCAGGGACTAGGCCTGATCAGTCTGCAGAGTTGCTCCTAAGGTGATCACTCTTGCCTTGGTTGTTAGGGAATTCCTGCTCTCCATCTAATGGTTGTGTTGTGGGACCCAGCCGGCCAAGATCTTGGTGGTTCCAGTGGTGGTGGTAACCTCTGTGGTCATATGGTGGCTTATAGACCCATCAATATAGACCCACCTTCAAGATTGTGCTTCATCACAGAAGCATCAAGGCTGATATTAGGGATCAGTTTGTCTGTGGAAAAATGGGATTGGTTTGTGGGTTTGGGAGGCATAGGGGGAATTTGTGAACTTCATCTTCTAATTCAGGTGTGTGTTTTTAATTCGATTATATACCTGGGTATGTAAAGACTTATTTTCTTGTCATTTTAAGTTGATATTTAATAATTGCCGTTATTATGAAAAGTGCTTCATGCTGCTCTTTGGTATTAATAAAACTTGATTTGATTTGTGAAGAAACTAGTGAACAGCAGCAGCTTTTTAAAGAAGAATTTTGCAGTATTAGGTCATTACAAGTGAAAATTCTCCACCAGATCATCAAAAGCCCCAGAGACTTCTTTTTGGAGCATCTTTGCTAATTGCAAACCACTGACTATAAGTAAAGTCTTCCTTCTGCTGCTGTTGTGCTGGCAGAGATTATGCTGGACAGCAACACAGCAGGGGAACTCAAATCTGGGCCTTTGTCAAATGTCACAGATAAAATGGGAAGAGCGGTTGAGGGAAAACTTGGAGACTCATTTTCATTCCAGATGGATCAATCCCAAGATGATATATATTCTTTTAAAATATTTAATTTAATGTAATTTTTAAGTCTGTTTTTCAGTTACAATTGTTTTTTTTGTTTTTTTTAAATGAGGCACTGATAGTGTTGTTGGTTAGCGGACTTGACTGAAAGATTATTCCACAGTGGAAACATTATTGAAAAAAGTTTAATAAACATTTACCTGCACCTCCCTGAATCCAACAAGTCTTAAGTTCTTCAGACAATATTTAAAATTGAAATATGAGTGGAGCGTTTCTGCAGCTCATAAGGTTGCACGTCTCAGCAACTGTTGTTTTTTTCACTCTTTTCATTTAGCAAACTCACTTGCACCTGTCAAGAGAGGGATTTATAAGCATGAAAATGCATTTATGGCAAGCGCAGTTGGAACATGGAGCAAAGAAAATCAAACTACAACATACAGAGAGGCCATTTTCATCTCTGTAGAAGCCATTAATCTGTCCTAAATCCTCATAATAACTGATGTTTGCTGCTGAATTATGCTATTGTTGGGTTTTAATCAGTTTATTTAACCTATAGCATCACAGCTGTGCAACTGAAAGACAATACAGCCCCCAGACTTATTTTTGCATGACACGTATAACAATGTTTTTGCTTTCTGGCTATACATAAATAAGATGTTTTGCTTTTTTGTTTTTTGGATTGCACATTTCCCTACATATTAAGAATAATAAAAGAAAAAGTTTGCGTGAACTGCGCACGTTTCCTGGGAACAACATAAAATGTGCAATCAAGTCACCTAAAAAAGAAATTGTAGTTGAATTTCCCTACAATTGTCAAATAAACTCTTCCATTTCCAGCTTCATTTCCAGCTTCAATAAATTGCAGTTTTCATCTTTGCAAACACAGTTGTGTTTATTTGCATATAGAGTGGTAAAATGAGAGCCATTTACACGTGGTCACTTGAGAGGAATCTGGAGATGCATATCAATGCCAGGTGTGAACACAATGTAGGAATCTTCCTTAAAACATCTACAATATCTTGGCTTCATTTAAAACATACAACCACCAACATGCAATTATTACTTTATTACCTGTAAGGAGGAATACGGCAAATATTGAGTTGTGAAATGTTGCGTGCAGCCATTTCTCATGTCTGCATTCTGAGAAATACAATTTTCGATATTCTTTGGTCACATTCTTATATTAAATTTTCAATTTTTTTAGCTTTTTTGAAAAAAACAAACGCAAAGCTTTGCATTAAAAAAAAAAGAATTGGTTGGGGGGGGGATCCATTAATTCAGTCTGAAATTATATAAGCACATGACACTATTGTAGAATGTTCTTTCATCCCTTTATTTTCAAGAGGCAGGATGTAAGCAACTAAAGTATCTCTGTACATTGAGATGGACTGCGTGTGTGTGTGTGTGTGCGTGTGTGTGTGTGCGTGTGTGCGTGTGCGTGCGTGTGTGTGTGTGTGTGTGGATGTGTGTGTGTGTGTGTGAGAGAGAGAGAGAGAGAGAGAGAGAGAGAGAGAGAGAGAGCTGCAGGGGCAGTCATCCTTGCTCTCAGCG
>JAVQJG010050799.1:0-13936 GCA_036024015.1 Craterocephalus amniculus | reverse complement strand
CCTATGTAACTGTAAAACAGAATCACATATGATTAAAGAAAAACAAAGAAACACACAAACAAAAAACTCCAATCTGCTGTTAGATCTATCAGGCTGGTAAATTATTCAGTGCATAAAATTTTTGCATTTTTTTTCTCGCATTTTCAGTCAAATGATTATGTAGAATTATGGATAATGTTCCAGTCCTTTGTCTAGCTGTGAAAATGGAGAACTTCAATTAATGACCTTTTGATTCTAATCAATCTTAATCATCGTCACAAATTCATACATTTAATTAACAGTCTAAAACCAAGACAAAAAAATTTACAGTCTTGTATACATAATTCAATGGTGAAGAAAAACAGCTGATTCTCACCAGTGAAAATGTCTACTTGCCATATACTTTTTCTTGATACATAGATTTTTTTAAGTGTTTTTCTGCCCATTGTTGAACTAATTACAAGAGACTTTTAGCAGTGAAAAAATGTGAATATTTCTTGTTTTAATCCCAAGCTTCTTAGCCATATTACAGTGCATGTAACAAAGCAGGATGAAACAGTGACAAATCATGGAAAGTGATAGCTGACAACAGAAAACAGACAAATAAATTATGCAGAAATACTGCATAAGCTGCCAGATTCAGCTGTGCTTTTCTGTTAATAATCAATTTGCAATCTGGTGATTTTAGTGAATCGTTGTTCCCTTGCCAGAACGTTACACAGAACAATGCCATACACAAAGACAACAAGTAACAACATGGAAAAGACTATCTTCAAAGAGTAATGTACGTTTCATCTGATGTGACTTCGAAATATATTTGAACTCAAAAATCACACATTGCACAAAAAACAAAACTTCTGATATGCAACTCAAACTAAAAAACAAAGAAGTATTTTGACATCCAGCGGCTTCAAGCAAAGTCATTTAAAGTGTTATTGTGTTTTGTGTGTTATCCTTCAGCTTGCAGGACCGCTTGACAGCATCTGGGCATGATATCAATCAGTTTTTTTTATAGATGTGGTGAAAGCTTCCTCCATCTTTCAGCCAACAGAAGTTTCAGCTCGTGCATACTTAAGCATAGAAGAGCTGGGCTTTCTTCTCCATGGCATCCCATTAGCGCTCAATGGGATTTAGGTAAGACTTTTGAGAGAGCCAGTCTAAGACTTTGATTCTCTTCCGGGAACAAAAATCTTTCAACAGGCATCTGATATGCTTTGGATCATTTTTCTGATGAAATATCTACTTCTCTTACTCGTATATTGTTATGCTCATCTAATTTTTTTCTTTCCTTATACTTTTTTCATTTGAAATAATCTTCATTCACATTATTTCAGTGAAAAAAGTTTCATTTCTAGCACTTAAACACAACTATGGACCTAAATGTCCCATTCCATCGGGAACAGACTTTTATTATCAAATCCATATAAAATGACTGGGATAACAGTGCTGAGTGCTTTCTTCTATCTTAATAGTCTGTGTTTATGTGTCCTAATTGGAAATAAAACATCTGAGCTCATTTCTACCACTTTGCCATTTGCAGTTGCTTTTCACCAACTGGCATCACAATAGGGATGGACATACTAGTTAGTTGAGTGGTTAATTTTTTCTTTCTTACTGACAACATTTATCAATGATAAGTAAATATGAGTTCACCTCCTTAACCTTGTGGGCCAATTACCTTTGCTCGTATGTTAAATGGGCAAATACTCTACAGGGGTCACAGTATAATTCAATGACATGTACTTTTGAGAAAAATTTCTCTGAATGTTCCGACCTGTTTCATTATGATATCTTGTTGATTTGTATCTTAGCTCTCTCCAGAAATGTTCTGGTTTTGTGCAACTATGCAAATAGCTTCTGGCAATATTTACTGATCTGCTAGGGTTAGGGGTTTGTAGTTTCTGAATGTTGTTTTGGAGATTGTGCAGTTGTGCAGTGTAGGATGAAGCAGCTTATGTGAGCAACAGCCAAAGTCATCAGGGGGAAGGAAAGATTTAGCCATACATCTATGTTTGTAAGATTTTAAGCAATATCAATACTTGCACGCTTTGCTTAAGCAAATCCATGGATTCCAGGAGCCGACGGCTATTAGATATGGCAAACATCACTGCTCTGCATGAACATCTGTTCATTACACAGAAACTGCTACATTACTGCATGCAAAAAAATAACTAGAAGTTCATACCACAGTGTCAGAGAAAAGCTAGAAATACAGAAAGTGTTTGCGGTTCCAATTATTGTCCTTACAACTAAAATACACATGGTCTGTTGTAGGTCTGCAGACGGTCAAGCGGCTTATGACCCCTGTATATATCTGATGTCTCAACAGGACGTGAAAAAAACTGGTCCATGTTTTCATCTTTAGTAGTCCTCTTGATTATTGTAGCAGGATGGTCTACCAAAAAAATCAATTAGAGGACTGCAACTTATTCAGAACGTTGCTGCACCAGTCCTCACTAAGACCAAGAAAGTGGGCCATATCAGTCCAGTCCTGAGGTCTTCATACTGCCTGCCTGTCTGTCAGAGATAGACTTTGAAGTTCACGTTGTTGTCTATAAAGCTCTGAATTTAGGACCAAAATGCATCAGTGACCTCTTGACTCAGTATGAACCTAACCTCAGGTCATCTGGATCTGGTTTCTTATCAGTTCCCTGAGTCAGAACCAGACATGGAGAAGCTGCACTCAGATTCTATGCTCCACATGTCAGCAACAAACTCCCAAGAAAGTCTCAGATCAGAGAAACAGTCAGTTTATTCAAATCCAGGGTAAAGATCGTTCTAATCTCTGCTGCATTTACATAGTCCGCATCTGCAGTTCCTTTTTAAGCTTGAATTTGAACTTGACCAGGTTTCTGATCATGTTTTTCATCTCGTCCTTTCTTTCTCCATTTCCCTTTAAATTACCTCTGCATACCGCTGTAATGCTTTAAATGTTTTATGTAAAGCACTGAGAATGTTCTTGTACATGAAATGTGTTATAATGACAAACTAGCCTTGCCTTACACAGCCACGTTGAGTTTGATACGATCATTCTCCCCAGCAGCATCATCTGTCTACTAAGAGTAACAAAATCAGTTGAAAGAAAAATCATTTTCAGGACAGAGATCAGAAGAAGTAAATGTGGATATCATGAAGATATGAAGTAATATAGTATCTATGAGAGTTTTATAAATGGGAGCCAGATATGTGTTGGATATATGTAGGTAATTAACATTGGCACTCATCATGTAGATGACTGTGATGGCTGATTTAACCTAGCAATGTCTGCAAAAACTAAATCATAATTTAAACATCAATGGATGAATACAAGAAAAGAAAGAAAAAATAAATACAACTGACAAGAAGACCACTCCTGGGCCTCACTAAACAGACTAGAATAGAAATGTGTTCTCTTCTCAGACAAACATTAAATAATGATTAAAAAAAATGAAACACAGATCAACACCATCAGCAGGATTTAAAGACCAGGCCTCTGGATAAGAGTCAGATGGCAGACCTAATCATCTGGCCCTCAACTTTTACTTTTTTTCTCAGTGCTTCCTTATCTATGTGCAATTGCAAATAATGTGGAATCTTTAGTAAAATCTTCTAAAGCAGGGATCTGCTTCAGAGAGGGATGTTCCCCTGGAGCAAAACATCTGATTTAGACAGACCTGTGCAGAACTTGATGTCAAGCTTTGCACAAGTCTGCTAATTAAACGTCTACAATTTTATTTAATGACATGATATTAAAATTTCCCAACATAATTGTTTCGCAGTTATACGTAAATTATGATAATCCTTGCTTTAGGTTAGAAGCATACATTGACTAATAAAAGCTTTTGCACAGGATAAAAAAGAAGGAAACAACGGTTTCTGGAATGGTTATGCTGGAAGGTTTGAAACCACAACAAATAATATATTGCACGGTCTTAACCTTACTGTTTGCCTCAAGATGTCTAAATCCATACTGTAATCCAGCACTGTGTACGTTATAAATTAAACATGTATGATGGGGTGGCAGATGTAAATTATGATCTATAACGTCATATACAATCCATTTTAGTACATAAGAAATGTCCCATAAGCTGACGGCTGATGCTGACGATTTCATGTCAACTGGGAGATTAAATAAATACATATATAACTAGAAACACTCAGAGGTGCATACCTCCACCAGGGCCCTGTCCTTCAGTGGTGAAGGATCCTGAATTCAAATTACTTCACGATAAGCTGGTAAAAGTGATCTGCAAAACCAATTCCAAAACATGTATGGAGACTGTTTAATTTTGTGACAGTGTCATGTGGCCTGTGGGAAGTTACAGTGGTAGCAAGTCCTAGTGGCCAAAAAAATAAGATAAATAAGCATTTTGTTTTTTTCCTTAGATTTTATTTTATTTTTTTACATTACGTGTGCTATGGAAATAAACTTTTCTTGTCTTGCAAGTCAACAGTCAACATAGGACTGACTTTTAATAGAGAGAGCTCACAATTCAGATACAATGCAGGATGGATGCTAAATTAGCTGTTCGGAAAGTTAAAAAGTTAAACAAAAAGAAAACAACTGGAATTAAGAGATTCATAAACAAACAAAAAAACAATAAAAAGTACATAAAAAGGAAAAGGGAAAGAGAAACTGATGCACACATATTAAAAGAATGATCATCTTTGATTTCCCTTAACTGTTTATGCCATCATTAAGGTTGTGGTTTTGTCAGTGGAATCTCAACCGTGCTCTTACATTAATGTGATAAAAATCTGTCCATATGTAATTTTATCACTTGCAATTCAAGATGCACTTGAAACAATAGATCGCTCAGTTTTATGACAGTGTAACATTATGCAACAGCCAAAGGTCATTCTGCAACAGCTGTTTTGTGGAACACCGCATTCAGGGTAATTGATTTCATTAGCTCATGCAAAGGAAAAGCTCTGAAGACTGTGGGGTTTAAAGCATTTTTTTCCAGTCCATTGCACAATATTATCTCAGAAAATATAAGGACGTGACTGACATTATTTACGGCCATGTATCCATAAATTATAATTTTGCTTGTACTTCTCATTTTGGTTAGTTGCCAGAACACAAAAAAAGCATCATTATGTCTGCCTTAATGTGTATGTTAAAAAGAGATTTGAGTGATTGAGAGTTGCTGTTTGTCACTAACTTGGCTAAGCTGGATGAAAACATTAATTTAATGTTTTGGAACAAAAATAAACACTCCTCTGTATGTCAGGTAGGAAAGGAAAAGGCAGAACTCTGTGAGTTTTATTCAGGTGAACCAGGAAGGGAAAAGCTTTTCATTTTCATCTAAAAGCATTCTTTGAAGGAATGTGCTTTGAGGAAACACTGCATACTTCTTCCAAGACTCGTGAATTCCAATTAAATGTTGTCCTTGGAAATCTGAATGTGACTGGCCCAACTCAATGAAAAATGCCTTCTGTTGCAATGGCAACAAACAAAAATGGCAAATTGCTGACGATAAAGTCAGTCTCAAGAATGAATTCAAAATGATTTAGATACATTTTATTAACAGCGCATATTTGCTTGGGAATGATCATAACGTTCGCTGTTGCTGATACAAATTTCTAACATTTGCTATCTAAACTTCACCACAAAGGAAACCTGGATGTATTCATATGCAGTGCTCAATGATTTAGTGTTGACTTCACCATACTAGCATATTTTATAAGAAAGCATGTCTGCTGCCAGATAAATTTAGAACACCCTATATAATGATTTTTCATTGTATCTGGATGGAGGTTCATTCAATATTTATAGTTTTAATAGTTCTGTCTAACATAGAATGAAATTCCAAGAAAACTTCATTTACAAAAGGATATTTAAACAGCACCGAAATGATTCTGATGCATTTTCTGGTACAGTGGCCATGGACACAGAGGGAACAGCTCATCACACCAGAAAATATACTACAGCAAACGGAAAATGCACAATAGAAAGTATAAGACATGTCATGAGGCAATTCAAAGCTGTTAGGATCCTCGTTGCACAACGAACCATAGTAAATAAAAAAAATCAATAATAGGTATCTGTTGTAACTTCCTAAAGCTCCTCATGAGAAAATCTTATTTTGCGCTTAAAGATGGTGCTGTTATGAATTGGTTTGACACTAGAAGAATGACCTTTAGCTTCCCAATGTATGCTCAAAGGTTTGCGCACCTGCTCCATTAAAAACAGCAAAATGATGGTTATATGTTTTTGCATTAATGTTGCATTGATGGGTCTGTTGTCATTTCTGCCATTGTGCCACACGCAAAGACAATAAAGTGTTCTGGTTCTCATTCTGATTATTAAGCCACACGTCCTCAGTCACTTGCCTGCTGTTTGATTTTTAAGAACTTTTTGGGTCTGGGCCACACTAATATTCTTCTTATTTCTCCAAGTGAACCCAGTGTGACAACAAATTTTCTTTCAGGGGTAATTATAAAGCCATTGAGAAAGCAGCCTCAGGTCAACTGTTTAGGGTCTTACATACAAACCCATTTGGCTGGCACCCCTCACCCATGAAACTTATGGATATTTTAGTTAAACAAATACAGACTACCTACAAGAAACAAGGAGTGACACTTAAGTTATCTAAATTAATGTCCTCAAACATATATAAATTAGTTCATACAAAACCATTAAGATAGTTATCCTTGAAGGGACCTGCTTTATTCTGTTATGAAATCTGTTGTTGGCATGGGGTGGGCCCATCTGGCTCGAGTTCAGAGTTCAAACTTCCCTCTCAGCGCTGCAACTCTGTCTTGTTAGCTTCTTTGGAGGGCTTTATGACTTTATGACTAAACAAACGAAAAAATGGAACAACCCAGAATCTTTCAGTGTGAAGGTGCTTGATACATTTGCAACACTACTAATTGATTAGTTAGAGTTTTAGGGGTTGGTGTCAGATCCATTGGACACTTCTTTAATCATTTCCTCTTAATGAGGTATTTTGAGAAAAGCTATATAAACTTCTTAAATTGATCAAGGATTACTACTTTAATTTTGTTTTGATAAAGGGGTGAAGATATGAGAAAAAGATCTCTAAATCACTTGACACAGTGGATGTCAGAAACTTGCAGATGTTGGACACTGTTTTGGATGGAGCACTAAGATAAATAACCAGCAGTAAACCCCTCACTCACCATTGCACATTGTAGTCTCTGGTTACTGTTCATCACTATATCTCCGGCACAGGTATATCTTCATTTACAAAAACATCATTGGGCTGCTGCGATCACATTTGTCCTCTTAGCTGCTACTTAGACAGAATAAACACAGCCTATGCAACCATGATTTTATTACTTTTACTGTTCCCTCAATTCATACTGAGATTGGCTAAAGGTCATTCTCTTAGTCTTCTCCTTCAGCCTGAAACTGTATCTTGATCTAAAGCTGCCCACCTTGATCCTATTAGGGACATTGAAAAGCATCTTTGAAATGCTGTTGTTTTCGGTTTGTTTTATGTATTTATTAATTTATTTTAGAAAGTAGTTTGCTTTTCATTAAACTTTTCATTTATATTCTGTATTGTTAATACTATCTGTACCTGAAACTACTGTAACTGTAATTTCGTGTATCCAAACAAATGGGTCACTCCCACGAAATAAGCCAAACCATAAAACAAGAAAGAAGAAGAAAAGGAAAAAGGAATGAATAAATACAAATTCAAGCTGCGGAAGAGAAAGATTTATAGTTTGAATATATTTTAAATAGTTTGACAAACTCACAAGCTAGCAGTTCTTGTGGATTATGATAAGAAAACCTGCTGCCTTGATTATGCCATCTTTTTTAACTTTTCTCCAAACACAGTAAACTTCTTATTGCCCCAGAAGCTCTGGAAATTTGCATTCAAAGCAATGCCTTCACCCAATGGGACATGCACTCTTATAAACAATGACAAAGTCTTTCATGAATAATACATTTATGGGGACTGCTTTGACAATGCTAAAGTCGTATGAAGATCAGTCTTGTAAGTTTTTATACATAATATGTGTTTTAAAAAAGCTGAATGATGCTTGAAAACATGATTCTTTTCTTCGATAAAGATATCACCATAGATGAAAATACAAGATAGTAAATATTTAAAGAACTTTTTTTTTTTTTTTTTGGGCTTAAATGGATCTTTGGCAGGGAAGCCAAAACAAGCAGTTCAGCTATGTTTGTTTTCTAATATCCCCCTTCCTTAATTGCTCCATTAGTTAATTACTTATTTATCTTTCATCACTTACAAACCCCATGCTCTTGTCATCAGAGCTGATGCTAAGCATCTTTTTAAAGAAACACTGGCAGGAGAGAAAGAAACCATACATCCAAATTAACTTTGACGAAGTGAGGTACACAAAAGGGCCAGGTCTCAAAAAACACTCAATATCAGGTGACATAGGAAGGTTAGAGGGATGCATGTATTAACACACATGGAACTTCCTTGACACTTTCTAATTGCCAACTTAACCCCCTGTGTCAGAGACATTTAGTCACTACAAAAGCCTCACAAGCAGAAGGGAGGAGGAGAAAATCAAGGCAGTGCACTGCATCAACCTCACTTATCCTTCCTTATCCTCTGACACTGTGTTCCTCTATAGTGCTTTGCCAATAAACCACTAAAACTCCCCCAAGGCTCTGGTACACATGACAAGCCTCTGCTGCTGTTTTGACCCTTCTCACTTGGCAGTGGTAAATGTGGCTCTTAATTGCCTTTCTCTCTCATTTTCGGCTAACGTCGAAGCTATAACCACAGGCATCGCCGGTTTAGGAGAGCTCATTGCATAACATAAACTTGCTCGTAAAGGAAAATGAAAGGCTCTTTGCTCTGTGGATTTCAGTTGAGGGAGAGGTGCTGCATGAGAATGATCCAAGCATTTAAAAATGAAAGATCGACTAATGGTCTCCACTGACTTATGGTCTCTGCACACCTGGGGCCTCATGTATTAAGAGTTGCGTGGATTTCCTACTGAAATCCGACATACGATCAAATCCTGAAAACAGCGTATGAAAAAAGATTTACAGATGTACGAATCTGTGCGAACGCATAGATCCAAGCACATTTCCTTTTGTACATCCCAATCAGCGTGGAGTTGAGCGCACATGTCTGAGTAGCTGACCCCTCTCTGTCGCGCCCACATATGAATACGCAAATCCTATTTAAATGAGGCCTGGGACTGGGATTCCCCTTTTTTCCAACCAGAGTGCGAAGTCAGTGAAGGAAAAAAAGAATTTCTCTTAGAACGAACTTGGTGCGGTGCTTGTTGCTGTGGTAACGCGCAAAAACGTGTTCTTTGGTACGGTGTCATCCGTATTACAAGCAAAACACAAACATGCAAAGAGAAGACTTCAACTCGTGTATATTACTGGGTTTATCATTGTAAAATGGGAGAAGACGTGAACATCTGTTAGCGGCGAAAAATTTTACTTTTAGCTTCTTTAAGTGATAAATATCCAGACAGTTTTTTCCAGACTGTTATAAGTATCTGGTCAATGGTCTGAGGGAATGGGATGGCATCTGAGGATGAAGCAGCTCAGACAAATAAAGAGAGTTGAGTCGACTTAAGACTTAAAAACATACAAAAGAAAAATGGATTTGAAAATAAACAGGAATCCAATGAAGGGTGCTAAAACGGAGTTTTGAACTCTTGTTTTGTAACAGTTAAAAATCATTCAGTGGTGCTTTGTACCACCTGTGGCTGTGAGATAGAAGTTTGGCAAATTTCAATAAAAACAAAAGTTATAATGATCCAGGTGTGAGGTAAAAAAAAGAGCATGAATCACTGCTAGACTAAATAGGCTTCAGTTTTGACAGTCGTCTTAACAGAAAGAAGCTGGATTTGTCCACAGCGATTTTTTGTGAATTGAGTTTTATGCACCTAAATTTGTAAATCTGAATTTTTCATGTGGAGCAAGAGAGAAATACTGAAAAGATATTGTCCACCAACACAAAGAAAGCTTCCCGAGAAGCTTTGACCCAAGAAGTATCCAACTATCAACACCCAGCCAATAAAAAATTGCTTATTCATTCATTTTCTGAACCGCTTAATCCAATGGGGTCGCGGGTGGGCTGGAGCCTATCCCAGCTGTTAGCAGGTGAAAGGCGGGGTACGTAATGTCGCTAGTCTGTTGCTGGACCACATATTGATGGACAGACAACCACTCACACACACACTCACTCCCTAGGTAGAATTTAGAGTGTCCAATTAACTCCAATGCATGTCTTTGAACAGTGGGAGGAAGCCGGAGTACTCGATGAGAACCCACGAATACACAGGGAGAACATGCAAACTCCACACAGAAAGGCCACCGTTTCAAACCCCCCCTCAGCCCGAACCAGCCACCCCCTCTGGCTGCAACCAAGTCCGGGATTCAAACCAGCGACCTTCTTGCTGTGAGGCCGTAGTGCTAACCACTACGCCGCTGTGCAGCCCCAAATAGCTTAGACGATAAATAAATCAGAAATTTGCTGACTCACTATGTTGATAAATTCCCTGATCCCTCAGGTCATCAGGGTCAGGTCTACTTTCAGTTCCCAGAGTCATAACTTCACATAGAGAGGTATTGTTCAGTTCTTATGCTCGTCACATGTGGAACAAACTCCCCAACAGCTGCAGGTCTGCTGAAACTCTCAGCAGTTTAACTTGAGGGTTAGAAACTCCCTTAGAAACTTTTCTCTGAGGGGTTTCTTCTTTTGCTGTTTACTATGTTATTTGATTTTTGTTTAATTCTTCTTATTGCTCTCTGCACCCTCCTGTAATGTTTCTAATGTTCTTATGTAAAGCACCTTGAATTGTTATATGCATGAAATGTGGTACATAAATAAACTTGCCTTGCCTTACTGGCATTATATCTAAACCAAACAAATTTAACAAAACAGTAGGAAAAAAAAAGAAGACGAAAGCACAAAAACAAAAAACAAAACAAACAAAATTAACAAAAAATGTTAATGACATCACAGAACACAAACTTGGGTCTCTGGGGACCCACCCACATCACCCTCTGTTGGAAGTGTTTTGAATAAGTGGGCATGTGCATGTGTCCAAAAAGAAGAAGGAAAAAGATGAAACACAAAGTCTTCTAAAGATCTCTACATTTTTAGTCTAATAACTGTATTATTCAAACACATTTACCTTCAGAAAAGATGTTTAAACTCATCAATATTTATTATCAAAGCACAGGCGTCTCGCTTTAAAGAGATTTAGGGCAGTCCGATGCTATCTAGATTTCAAATTTCTCATTAATTGTGTGGACTGATGAGACAACAAAAAGGAAAGAAAAAACACCTCAATTTTAAAAGTCAATTACTTCTTCAATCTCAGTCCAATCAAGAAACCTGTTCATCATTTCAGCATATTCAATTTCTCTTTAGACCAGAAAATGAATGAACCAGAGAAGTCATCACATGGTAATGCTTCAGGAAAATATTACAGCGGCAGAGTCATCTGCCAGACATTTGACCGAATCTAATTAAAAGCAATCAAAGTAGAAAAAAAATGCACTGTTATCATGGAAATATTTTCTAAGAGGGACAATAACCATGCAGTTTATGTGAACAGTAATGTGGTGTTTAAAAATAACAAAAGACCCTGATGAAGGATTTTAGTGTATTTGCCATTCATCTATGTTTGTGGTTACTTCTGGACAGTTCAGCAGACCATGATATTTCCTTAAACTAAATGTCATGAAGGCATTCAAGCATGAAATGTCAGACTAATTCGAGGCACAAGCACAAAATGCAAACTATACAGAGCAATTCATCAAAGTGAGAAGGTGCCCAAGAAGAGTGACGTAAAAAAAACAAATTGTCTGCAGGCACAGATCAAATTGATTTTGCAACACAAAATTGTGCTTAAAATCTATCTCAATTTCAATGAAACGTTGTTCCTCCAAGATCCTTAAAGCTGGATCTATAACTCATGCCCTTTCATTATTGGTATCTGAAATAACAACACTCAGGACTTTCTATCCCAGTAGGTTTATTATTGACTACATATTTGACTACAAGTTTAAGTCCACAGTCACAACAGTGCAACATGTCAATGTGGGACCAGTTCCAAAAAACAAACTATTCAACATGATCACATTATGCGTTTCACAATATGGAACAAACTGAAACCATATTGTTTGATAAAGAAAGTGGTCAATATCTAACCATAATTCTTCAAGAAGCTTGATGTCTACTAACGTGCAATTTGTCTTAAGATACTCTCCTAAAATCCATAATGAATTATGATTTGTGTATTTTGTTGTTTATTAGAGATGCATGTTCAAGGGTGTAGATTTGACTGTTTGACTGTGTCAACGTGCCGTGGAGACGTTCAGGAAGGAGTGACCATGCAGAGTGATCGTCCAGATGTCACCTCACTCGAACAGAGGTCAGACGCAGGCCAGCCTCATTGTTTTTTCCCATTTAATTGGGGGAATACATAATTCTTATACCACTGCTCAAAGCTTAAGGGGTTGTTTTTTCCTGACCCTCTCCTAAAAGTTGTTTTCAGTATGTTTATATATATGTGTGTTATATTTTCTTGAATATCTGATATTTCTGCAATTAATGCTCAGAAGGGGATTGATCGAAGACTCTTTTCGATGCAGTCTGTTAGTTTCCTTCCATAGGTTATGTGAATGTATGTATATATGAATGTATGACAATCAGATTTCTGCCTTGGCGTTGGCGTTGTTGTGAATTGGCACTATACAAATGAAGTTTAATTGAATTGAATTGAATGTTGAAACTGTTTCAGAGGGTTGTTTTTCACAGCTTATTTGGCATAGTGGATTTACTTTGATGGTAATTGAACTGTTAAAATGAAAAATAAATAGTTTAATTTTATTGTAATTTAGCCATGTGATGTGTGATAAATATGTTATGATGCATAGAGTATTGGTTGAATTCACTTGATAACATTTATCAAATGAAAACTGGCAACGGTTACCTAATTTTAGTGGGTAAAGTAACTTAATGCAAGTATATTTAAATGTCAAGCACAAGAAAATATTTGAAATCTACCTAATTGCAGGGTGGCTGTAGCTCAATGGATAGAGCAGGTGCTACTAAACTGGCTGTCGGCAGTTGGATTGCACTTTACTACATGTCGAAGTGTCCTTGGGCAAGACACTGAACCCTACCTTGCCTATCAGGGGTATGAATGTGTGTGAATGGTTAGTTTTCACGCACCATGTATGTTTCAATATAGGTGCTGTATGAATGGGTGAATGTTGGTAGATGAATGTCGACCTTTTATAAAACCTGTTTCGTCCGGATGTATACTAAGAGAAGTTATTTTTTCTATCCTTCTGGCAAGAGCTTTGCTGATTATTTTAAGTTCCACATTTATTAAAGATATGAGACGGTAACTATAGATGGAAGTGTGATCTTTCAATACTAAGGTGTTAAATCTCCAGCGTCTAGATATTGGTTTATTATTTTTATTTCTCAGAGTGATTGGAAGTAAATAAGTCTCCGAAATGTCACCCATCAGTGATTTGCTAGTTATGAAATAATCTATTCTAGAGAAGGAGTGGTGAACTGAAGAGAAGAGGGTGTATTCTCTTAGTTTTGGACGTTGAGAGCGTTAAGCATCACAAAGACCAAAATCCTTCATGAGATGCTTGATAGTTTCTGAGGATTGCCAGATTCGATGACTGCCTGATGTAAGCTACTGCAGTGATTTTGTTCAGTCAAGACCACATTAAAATTACCGGCTAGCACTATTCTGTGATCTGAATAATTCTGGAGTGTTGAAAAAAGGGAGTGTAAAAAATCTAAATATTTAGATAATCTCATAAGAATCATAATCAAATATGTTGGTGAGATACTTCAGCTCTTTAAAGTCTGTCATGCTTCATAGTACCTTTTTCCAGTATGTAGTGTTGCAATTATTTGAATTAACTTCTTCACTTTCAGTTTAGTTTTCTATTTACAATACATATTTGTACTAACTTCAGCTGATTTATCAATATATTCATTTTGACATATGTTTAGTGTGT
>JAVQJG010050787.1:0-40601 GCA_036024015.1 Craterocephalus amniculus | reverse complement strand
TATGACGTAATGACGCAGCAGCGGCCGGCTCTTTTTGGTGGAAAACAAAACCGGTTCTTCGGAAGCACCAGAGTTGAACCAACTAAGCTCTGGCTCTGGCACCAGCACCAGCTCCTCGTCGGTGGAAATGAGCCCTGAGACTGGCTTGAAAACATAATGGTCACATGATATTTGCCTAGAAAACAGTAAAAATGAACTGCATGAAGTCTGAGCTGTGTTTTCTGTGCATGCTGGTGTTAGCTCAGGCTAGTTACTGTGTGTTCTCTCACACATTAATAATCTGTTTCAAGGGTTGATGTGCACCTCATCTCAAAAGAAGCAGACCCTACGGAAGCGAGCAGAGTTAATGTGGTGCCTAAAAGAGACCGATATGAAAATAAGTGGAAATTCATGGTGGAAAAGCAACTGATGTGCTCCATCTCAGGTGTTTTGACCAAAGCTTGACATGGAAATTATGCCCGCTTGTCACCTTTTTCCAAGAGAGAATAATTTCCTTCAGCATGAAGTTTGAGCTTTATCTCTTTGAAGATGCTGCATGTGCACAGCAGGAACAGGCAGGAAGCTCATCCTCTCCTCAAACCAATCTGGACATTTTGATGAAATTACTGAAATTCCAAAATTTAATAAAACCTCTTTTCCTTGTGCTCCAGCTCTTTAACAAGTTTTACAAAATGCGTCTTTGTAATTACTGTCTGTCAGCATAGATATCAAAAACAACTTTCAGATTGTAAGTTTAAGCTTAAAGGAGCTTTACCTGATATTATTATGATCCTTCTAAGAAAAATTGTTTCTACACGGTATATTATTTGGTAAAAGGGTGAAGTCCATATGAATGAATGACCTGTTGATTGCGGATTTGTTCGAGTCCAGGACATTTTAGTTAGCGATTGCGCCAAATTTTTAGCTTTAGCGTGATGCTCCTTTTCTGCCAATGGGGTTAACTTCTGTAACTTCCGGATTCCTATCAGTAAGGGCGTTCCCCTAGGGAATCCGGAAGTTACGGAAGTTAACCCCATTGGCAAAGAAAGAGCATCACGCCAAAGCTAAAAATTACCACTATTGCTAACTAAAATGTCCTGGACTCGTACAAATCCGCAATCAACAGGTCATTCATTTATGTGAACTTATGTGAACGGCTCCCACCTTTTACCACATAATATACCGTGTAGAAACCATTTTTCTTAGAAAGATTAAAATAAGATCAGGTATAGCTCCTTTAAGGGCTTAAAACCAAAGAAGCATAACAAGACTTCTGTAAGAGTTTAGTTAATTTTCTACTCGTTAGTAAACCTACAAACTGCAGCTCTGTGGGATTTCCGTGTGCTGGGCAGCAAAAAGATGTATTAACTCCAGAGGCAGGTGTCCCATCATGGGGGCTTGACAAAGTGGTTTGCTCCAAAGCATCATAAATAGATTATTGGCATGTAGACAGAAGTGCTGACCAGGGAAAATGCACAGAGGTGACACTGAGGTGGCAGTTTGACAAGAAGACGATTACTTTGTCAGACATCACTCCTCCCTGCCCACTTTGCTGAGTTCTTCTCCTCTCCATCTTTCTTCCTCACTTTTCACCTCTTCATATTCACCTCCTGCCTCTACATCTCTTTCCATTATTCACTCATGCTTACTATTTTACTTTTTTCCTATTAATCCACCTCCAAAAACATCAGTAGTCTTGTTTTGACTCCTCTGTTGTATTTTGGCTCCATTTGTAGTCCAATTTATTTTTCTCTCCTCTTCACCTTTCTTTGTCTTTTCTTCACCCCTGTTCTTTTAAAATCTCTTCTGTCATCATTTTCTTTCAGTCACCATTTTCTCCACTCTTCTATGGCCAACTGTTTCCCTGTTCAGTCGTCCCTCTCACTGCAACATCACTCTGAGCTTACAGTAGCTACAGCCTGACGGTGAAAAACAGACTAGTCTCATCCTCTGCCCATGATTACTTCTTTTCTCTTCCCTTTTTCCACGTCACATTCTGCTTCTGACCTTTCAAAGGCAATGTTGCGCGTGTCCAGCTGAGTGGTCACCACCGGGGCCGACAGCCTGGCCGCCACCTGCTCGTCGCTGGGCTGCATCGGCCCCAGAAGCCCCAACGCCGCCGCAGAGGTGCTGCAGGCGCCGCCTTTCCCTCTGCCGGGTGAGAGCGCCGTGAGAGAGGAGACGCACAAGGTCTCGCTGAATACCAGCTGCCTGTCGTGGTCGACCTCCATAACTTCTGCGCTGGAGTCTGACGGATAGGAGGAGGTAAACAAGATAAAAAACAGAGTTAGAGAGATGCAAGGAAGAAACTACAACTGCTCACAGAGGATCACTGAGACTTCATGGTGCTCAAAAACTGATGTGAAAAGGTCAAAGCGAGAAGAAAACGGATTTAAAAACAAAATAAGTGTTGGATAAAAGATAGTATTAAGCAGACAGAAAGAGCTGTGCAATCGAGCTACAAAGGAGTTCCTTTTAAAAAGCGGAGAGGCTAAACACTGGCTCTATACCAAATGGGAATAAACCGCAACAGCATCGTTAAAAAGTGGCCCAAAACTTCCCCCACAATGGTGTAAGTGCCAGACAACAGTATGCAGAAACTGATTATTTCAAGTTAGTTATGCTAAAGGTGGTTTAAAGGCGGTTTAATCCTCTGGTGATGTTTGGGTTTCACACACTCCACTCAATGTTTACGGGAAGGTCAGACTCCAGTCACAATCAGCAGCTGGTTAGCTTAAATTACTTTATCCCAGAGGGAAATTGCAATTAAAAACAAAACAAGTGAGATAAGTTGCAGCTCAGTCAAAAGGATCAAATTTGGGTCAAAACGTATTTTTTGTTTAATGTTTTAAGCTGGAAGCTGTGGGTTATAGTGGCTTGACGTGTTAGACGGCTATTTAGTAAAATGCAGATACTTAGCAAAGTCTAACATAATCCAGAATTCTCAGAAACCAAAGAAGAATAAAGCATTTCTTTTACAGTAAATCTACCTTTCTTCTTGGTAAGAAATAAAAAGCGTCTCTGCAGAACAAAAGTGTGACATCTTCGATCAAAGGACATTCCTCAGCTTGGATGTTAGTCATGTTAGGCAGAACTATTACACCGATGACTCCAGACCCGACGGCTGAGATATGGCCACTTTGTTAGAGAAATCAATCACAATCAGATGTTGTGCTTTACAAAATGTGAAGAAGGACAAAAAAAACTGATCGAACAGTAAACTACCTGTACTATCCCATCTGGTCCAACTCCAACTCAAATATTGTGAAAGGATTCTACTCTAAACCTTACTTTCCATCATGCAGCAACATCCAAAGTTAGAGTTTCTTCTTTTAATAGAGAGGATGTATCTGCACTGTGGGGTTTCACAGATATGACCATTAATGAAGTGGGGGAGGAAAAATCCAGGTTACCAGGACAGACATGAACCACTCGCCTGCCATAGCCTGCTAACTTCCTCATTTCTCATAAACCATCTTGGATCAGGATTGCATAACAGAGGTTGATGTGACCTATTAAGTAGCTTTTATTCTAGTTTAGACAGAGGATACAAGTTTGAAAAAATTGTTGAGGACCTCCAGTTATTCATTTTGGGACCTGGCTTCTAAAGGCTCAAACAATTCCACAGATTTGGTTAAGTCAAAACTTTGCAGACCACTTGTGCTCTTTGAGGACCCACTTTTAGGGAAAAGGGGATGCCAGGGTGGGAATCACAAACATTCAAACAGTCATAAGAGTCAGAAAGTCAAAAAAAAAGAGGGAATGTATTGGGGAGATCCCAGAAAATTGTGGGAGGAAGCACTAGAAACAGACCAAAAGCCGTCAGATCATTTAGCTCTACATTTGGATTATTATGGGATTAGATGGAAATTTAAATAAAATAAACAAATTAGTTAGTTAGAAAGAAGACTTAAGATGAAGGTTTGAGTATACTTTTAAAAACATTAACCATCTGCTATCCTCAGGTTTTCAGGATATTCCACAGACATGAGCCACAAAAAGCAACGAACACTAAATCTTACTTTAATAACTAAAAATCTCTTCCAGAAATCCTTGGTCATCCAGAGGGTAGCGCCAAAACACATCTGATAAATAGGTAAGCTTCAAATCTAATTTAAAACTGAAAGGTGGCCGATGGAGGGCTTTAAGACCAGAGAATAGCAAAAATATGAACACAAAAGTATAAGAAAACAAGGAAAAGCTAGCAGAGTTATGTTGGCACGGCACACTCATGCTCACAGGGTCCAGGCCAGAGCTGGACTCTTTACCTTGTCCTCTGAAGATGAAGCTCCTGTTGCCTCTCTGCCAGGTCATCTGCTCGAAGCCCATCAGTGTGGTGTCCACGCGGAGACACTGGCCACACTTCCAAACCCTGTAGGTGTCGCTGGGGCAGATACGAGACACCAGGGGAACTAAAGAGAAACACAGACCCAGTTTGACTCGGTACTCAGACAGATCAGCAGCTGCAGGAAACAACATGATGCAGTTTGCACAGAAATGTAGAACCTGTGCTGCTCTTCAGTTAGAAACAGCCTCAGAGGAGGAAGTTATCACGATTCCTTGTGATTGGTTGGTACTGGGCAGCATGTGAGGATGCGAAAAGCTGGACTCACCCCAGCTTGTGAACTCCCATTTCATCTCCACGTAGAAATCCTGGGCCTGCAGAGAGAAGATTGATGAAGAGGGGGATGCAGAGACGTGGAGAGAGAGAGAGAGAGAGAGATGGACTTAGAGATAAATAGACATAGACTGGGGAATAGTTATTAGGAGAAAAAAGAAGAAGCAAGGAAAAGTGTGTGTGTGTGTAATGAGTGTATAATGATATAATTGATGGACAGAGGGAGGGAGAGGATGATGATGTGGGTGAGATGATGAAGCAGATGAAGAAGGATGCTGCGATGTGTGTCACGTTTACATGTGTGCTTTTAACAGTGTGAGGATGTTGTGTCTACCATGTGAGTGTATCATCAGGCATGTGTGTGTGTGTGTGTGTGTTTATATTAGATAGCCAGCTGGAGCAGATACAGCGGGAGACAGACTGTGTGAAGGCAGCTCCCTGCATCTTTTCCACCACTATGAACATGATCTGCTGCAAGACTCAAACCATCAGTTTCCCGCACTTCCTCTTTCTGTCTCCCTTCTTGACAAGTAAACAAAGTTATAAATACCTTCAGAGGGGTTATCCCATCCCAAAACCAACAAGCATCTACATTTCAAATGGAAGCTGCGCACAACCATCCTTCATATCTAATTGTAATTTATGCACGAGTGTCGTTATAACGCTTGTTTTGTATCTTGGAGTGTGTGGTCTTTGGGATGCTTGTGTGTATATGTGTGAGTGTGTCATATCCCACTTGGCGTAGTCGCTCCAGAAGGACAGGAATGCCCGCCAGCCTCTTGGCAGTCCTCTGGTAGTCACGGTAACGCAGCACGAGACGCACCAGCTCCGGGTCTCTGGTACTTACCGCCTCCTGAAGAACTGAGAGAGCAGGAGGGAATGATGGACAGTGAAACAGAGACAAACGCTCAGGCCTCATCTGAAATTCATGGGACGGAGCGATTTCAGGGGCAGCGAGAACGGCAGAGAGGGAAGCAGGCCAAAGGAAAGCTGGCCGGACCAATTACTGCAGCTCACACATCGCTCATCTGGACGCACTCTGCCTTTAATCCTGCAATGTGGGCCTCAGTTGACCAGTTAAAGACCAGCGTTCCCTCTTCTGTAATGTGTGAGTCAACCTTAACCACAGGACACAACAGGAAAAACAGGATAGAGTTATGGTGGATCAGAGGTTATGTTTTCACCGTGCGTTTGTCTGTCCATCGGTAAGCATAACTCAAAAACATACGGAGGAATTTTGATTACATTTTCAAGAAATCTCTGATATGATAAGCAACAGACTTTGGGGGTGACCCGGATTTTTTTTTAAAGTAAATTTTACTATGGGGAGATGGGGATCATTTTGCCATTACGGATTCTAACTCAGCAGATAATGCCCAGAATTACTGTCACTAATAAAAACAACCTGACTCCATGGTAAATGTTATAATCTTATAAGTGACCTAGATATTGCTGCAACACTTCGGAGACTTGACCTGTTTTGAAAACGTGTTTTATAAACAAAGTGGATTGGATGTGGCGATCAAGAAGGTTCAAAATATATAGTATACTAGGTGGCCTGTTTTGGCTTTTGGGGGTTTTATCAGCCGACTGATCCTGTTGCTTGGCGGAGGTCTCCTCGACCTGAGTGCTCCGAGTTAATTCGGACATATTTGCAGCGACTAATAAGGAACCTTCAACAGGCTAAATGGAAACAAAGATGCATTTTTATATCCTGAAACCCCAAACTGTGAAAGATTAAGGACAATAACTTTTGAACTATAACAGGATTTGGCCCTCTGCTCAAAACTTATACCCATAATAAAATGACATATTTCAGAAAATTACAAGGTCTTTTTGAATACTTTATAAATCATTGTGAAGGTGATTTATTAAGATATAAATATCAGTTTATGTGTTGGTGTAGAACAAAAAATAAAAGCCCAAATCAATTAGTTCAGGCATAACTTAAAAAAGATGGAGTGATGCAGCTGTAGATTTCTATTAAATCATAGAACAATATATGACCATCATCCCAGAGCCCAATTCTGAAAAAAGACCCCAGGACCAAATAATGAGGTTTTAGGTCTCCTTAATTAACATTTTAGTTTCTTGTTTTTTACGTTGCATTATAGAATGTAAAAAGAAAGTGAATGGGAGATTAACTGATATCCATGAGGCATTAAATTAAAAATGTGCATCAATTTAAAATTTAAGAAGAATTGCTGCATTTATTTAATGTGTACAATTTTAAAACCAAAAAAGGGAAAAATCTGAACACCCTTTACAAACCTGTGTCCTTGACAAATAAAAGTGAAATGAAAATAAGAAGAAAAAGAACTTTAACTTTGTTGGAAGTCCTCTAGGTCTGAATATATCTCATTCATATATTCATAATCATTTTCAAATATTGCCATTTTCCTCAGGGATTAATTAAGTATTTTTCATTTCATTCAGTGAGCCATTAAGATTGGCAGGGTTAAGTTAGGTTGCTCTCCAGGCTCACTTCAGTTTCTCCATCGTTATCTCCATCACAAATCAAGTTCAAGCCATGCTACATTCACAAAACCTCAGATGTGGGAAGCTATAAGTTTGCCCTTCTTTTTTATTTTGCTATAAGGATAACAACAAAATTTCATCTGTAGTAATATAATAAACTTAAAAAAGAAATCAGATAATGATCCTGCACCTGGTCTACCCCACTATGAAATGTGACTTCTGATTCACATTTTCTCTTTTATTTCCCTGTAACAAAGACCCCTCTCACAAAGATGCAGCCACTCTGCGGTGGTTATGCAGCTAGTGTGCAGCAACACCTCCACAGCTATGACCTTTATGGGAAGCCATTAGAAAAAGCCTTTCCTGCATCCTTATTCCATTCAACATGAAATGTTTGCAAATTAACATTTGAAAAATAAGTAAGTAAATGACCTAAAAAATTTCTGTTCTGAGTTCTAAGTTAAACACAACTTTTTGACTGCAGTGAACCAAGGCGTGTGGGTGGATTGATCATACTCTGATCTTCTGTTGCAGCAACCCAGGAAATATTCCTGTTAAAAGGAAAGCAATGATTTACATTAATTTAATCAAATTCAGAGGAAAATAAAAAGCTGGAAAGGAGGGAAGATGCTTTCTGTGAAAGGATAATTGTAAGGATAATGAGAAGATCTACACAAGAGACATGGAACTGTTAGCTTCTTGCATTGAACCCGAACAAGCCTCTCACTGAAGATCATTCATTCCAGCAGCCTAAAGAACGAGAGCACTAAAATATTGAATTTCCCTCTTGGATCAAAAAAGTATTTTTTTCTTTTTTTTTTCATTTTCATTTCAAATTGAAAATGTTATGAATTTTTAAAAAAATATTTTCTACTCACTTGTAAGTTGTACAAATATTGACAAGGAGAATGAACAAGTATCATTTAAAGCTTTAAAATCACAAGATTTCATTCTCTTACAGCCTCCTCTACAGCAAATAAAGCAAGTGGATTGGGTTTGCAAAAGAATACAAAAGGGGGAAAGAAAGGTGAGGGGGAATCAATAATGAAAACACACATCTAACAAACCTAAGCCAATGTAAATATGCCCAAAGCATTTTGAGGCATGGTATTGATGGGTCTGACTACACTCTGGACTGCCTGGGAAGTTACATCAGATACTATACTTACATCCTACTGTATAAAAGACAAACATCCAGAACATGTTCATCCATCAAAAAGATAAAGATGTTAATGAGAGATGTAGTTATCTTTTCTAACCCCTGTAATGACAAACTTCTAATTATTCCACCATTATACTATAATCATGCCTCAGCAGGCTAATTACTTAGAATAATTAGCATAGTTATCGTACAATCTATTCCAGTTTACAAGCAGCCAACCTCTGCATTGCTTCTGCTTACTGTACACCAGTGGTCCCCAACATGTTTTCCTTGAGGACCCCCTTCATGCAACTACCAAAAAGTCGTCCACCCCACCCACCTGATCTGTGCTCAGACCATGCTTTGTTTTATGCTTTCATTAGTTTCGCACTACCAGTGATGCCTTCTGATGGAGTCTATACCCATCCGTTCATAAAACCAAAGTTAAGGTAACTATTTGTTTTTGTTTGTAAAGGGCCAATTTCTGTTCACTGTGGCATTTTGCAGACATGTTGATTAAGTAAATGGAGCAGGAAAAAAAATCAAGGTTACCTGGATAGTCAAACTATTCCACCAGCTCACGGATCACTAAACTATGTTACGGATGAAAATTGCTTGGCTGCACCATAGGGTGCCCTACTAAGTAGCTTTTTTTACATTTTCGATTAAAGATACTTCTTAAGATATTCTTGTACAGCAGATTTTAATGACCATCAAACCAAAACATTCAAATGATAAAAAAAACTTGAGCCTTGTCTCTGTGTGGACATCATCTTAATTCTAATCACAATGGCTCTGAACAGGTAAAGCCTCTGAGGACCCCTGCACTCTTTGTGGGACCCAGGTTAGAAATGGCTGCTGTAGATTTCCACCTTTTAAAGAGACACGGGTAACACACTCACCTGTCCATCCATTGCGGTTCTCCTTGCTGACATCAGCTCCATGCTGCAGCAGAACCCTGGCACAGTCCAGGTAACCCAGAGTGACGGCCAGGTGGAGAGGAGTCCGACCACGGGGGTCCAGAGACTCTAAATCCGTCTGGATAGATGAAAAGAGAGACGGGAGAAAATTTGAGCCAGAAGCTGTAGACATGGATAACAGAGAACTCTGAAAATGGATAGGGGGGAATTTGGGGTTAATTGTTCAGACTCAGAAAACGACCAAAATGACAGAAGATGGAAGTGGAGAAGATGGAAGGATATAAATGAATGTGGCAAATAAAACAACTGTATGGAAATATAAAATGAACAGAAGGAAAACATTTAAATGAATTGATGAATTGTAGTTGTTACTCCTGGTGGTTGCTGTAAGATTTTATAAATGATAAGAAATTGAACAGGAAGACAGTGGAGTTGCTGCAGAACAGGAGAAATATGACTAATATGAACCAGTCTCAGCTGCAGTTTCTGGAGACTAGAAATGGATGCAGATGTGAGATGTGACGCATGTGGAAGGAAGCTGAAAGAGTGATGTTAGTTTTGTGGGACTGCAGCGATAGAAGATGACACCCAGACACCTTGGAGGATAGATAAAACTGGATGTCATCCAAGGAGGAATATAATGAACAGGGGAGGTCCGAGCACTGAGCCTTAGGGTACACCAGAGGAGAGGGGAGGATCGATGCCACCTGCCTGCAGAAAACTCACCAGGATGCTTTCTAGGATTTTCCCTTCATGTCTGTATTCTTCCAAAAATAACTTTTCCTTTCACACTGATCTTAGATCTGCCAGCCAATTAAGAAGACCTGCCATCGGCCACCGATATCCTGGCTCTAAGCTGCTCCAAGGTCAGTCCTGTCACTCACTTGCGGGCTTGGACTCTAATGAAGGATTTTCTCTCTGAGGCGAGAGTACAATATGTCAGAATCAGCGCTTTCATTCTCTCTAGGCGAGAAATGAGAGCATTTGGAGTGTGCGTAGTGTTTGAAGTGATTGAGGTGATTATAATTTTATAAGCATGCAGGACTAATGCAGCAAGTTCATAAATGTAAAGTGGGGGGATTTTCTTCAAATAACAGACCCAACAAACTAGAAAGAAGCTGAATATTATCTGTGCCTCACATTGACAGAGAGACTCAGCAGTTATCAATCAGTTACTGCAGCCTTCTGTTTCTCTCATTTGAAAGGGAAATGAGGAAACCCACACGGGATTACACTATAATCCTGTGTGGGTGCGCGTGAGAAAACAGAGGCACCGATGCTCACATGGAAAAGACGATCACATGCTCTTGAAATGTTTTAATATGTTCCGGATTGAGCTACGTACAGCATAACTCAATGATGAGAACATGATAGCATGACTTCAGCATGTTAATGGGTGGGCCGTCTCTAAATCCTTGGTTAACCACTCTCTGCTCTGTGCACTTTCTAACAACGCAGAGCAGCAGAGACTGACACAAATGTCGAGGGCAGAGAAATTTCTGTTGGGTGTCACCAGCACTTACAAGATAAAAGATAAGGGAACAGGTAGAGAAAACTAAAGTAAAATAAATAGCGATGTAAAAGTAATCATCAATTCTGCAAGTGATGGTTAAGATACTGCAAAGGGACTAGCAGGGGAAGAGAACAGCAGGATGAGAATTAGAAGAAGACAACAACAGGAGGAAATCTCCCCGGAGCTGTGCTGGCTGGGGAACTGATGGAGGGGTGGAGCGTCATAGCAACACAAGCAACAAAATCTAGCAGTCAGCTGGTTTGTGCTGATAGTCCAGGTGTAACATGCAAATGCAGCCGCTTTCATTGCTGTGTGTGCACGTTTAGCATGGGCTGTCTCTGAAAGGACGCTACAAAACAACTGTGCCGGAAAAAATGTGCAGAACCGCTTCAGTCACAAACACAACGCTCTACGCCAAAGACTCGAGCTCGAGTCGTATGTGAGTCACATTTCCTGTGACTTCAGACTCATCTGGGACTTGTGAACAATCTTTTATTTTTTACATTTTCTTTACGATCTTCTCCAAAACATCTGCACGCCCATAACATGAAAACAACAGCAGCCTCAGAGAACACACTCGCTGCTGCTGCACCATGTTCACTTTTGGGTTTAACAAACGTCACACTTGGGACAAATAAGAGCTGCAAACTGGAACATCTGTGGCATGAAAGAACAGGACGTTGGATCTGACACGTCCAACTTATCCACCTAAAATCACACCTGGAGAAATTAGCCAATATGAAAGCTGTATATTCGGCATTCATTGAATATTCTCAGACGAAGAATGAGACATTTAAACAATAATCCACCAGACTTATCGTGACTTATTACTGGGTCTGTTCATAAAAAATGAAGTTAAAATGGTTGCCGCTATATTCAATGGACCTGTAAGTACAAAGGACCTGAATTAATTAAAACACTGACTTTGTTTGTTTTTTTCATACAACTTAGACATTTTAATATTCACACTTTCTGTACAAATTTATCCAAGCTTCCTAAAGAGACAAAGCACCTGTCAGTGTAAGACCAGCACTGTTGGATTCAGGAACACGATGTATCTTTAGGTGTCCTAAGCGGACCAGGTTGCACGGGGCGGCTGTAGCTCAGGTGGAAGAACAGTTCCAGAAGGTTAGCAGCTCCATTCCCCTGACTACACGTCGAAGTGCCCTTGGGCGAGACACTGAACCCCAGCTTGCCTCTCGATGTGCCTGTTGGGTGTATGAGTGTGTAAATAGCACTCAGTATGCATTAATACGAGTCGCTGTGTAAATGTGGGAACGGCTGAATGTGACATGCAGTGTCAAAGCACTTTGAGCCATTACATGACTGGAAAAGTGCTATAAAAGTACAGTCTATTTACCATGTGTCACATGGCAAATTGCTCATTAGAAAATATGTGACTTGCCACTTGAGTCATCAGACTTTGGACCTGACTTTGACTTGCAAAAAAATAAAAAAGAGACTTGACACCTTCTAAAGACCATGAGAAACGAAGATGCGTGCGAAAAAAGGAAGGAAGGAGCAATCTGTCCTCATCAAGTTGGTGATTATCCGTTTAAGCTCATTATATAGCTGTGTTCGGTTTCATTAACTCTGGGTGTAAGAGCTGAGAGCGAGCGAGCCAAATGTGCCAAAGAGATGGTGTGAAAGCAAGGTGCAAAGAAGGCAGAGCTCAAACAAGAACATACGCTTTGGTGGAAGGAGACTGAAACGTGCAGGGAAGTCAAGACAGATGGGGGGGGCGACTACAGAGGAACGGAAGGTTGTGGAAGGAGGCGGGTCAGGATGCTTTCAGATATCGGTTTGTAAACTATCCAGCAGAGGATGACGGGGAACCTACAAAGCACTCCACTTAGCAGACGCTCTAAGTTGCTGCTTCCTCTTCCACTCAACTACACATGATTTATCTTCAATAAACACGACAATAAAATCTAAAGTGTCTTGTTACAAACATGATTAAACAAACAAGAATATACAATACAGACTATACAATACACAATATTCAGTGTCTTCTTGGCACATATTTCTTCCCTGGAGCATCCCTACAATGCATTAAGCACGGTATATTATTCAAAGAAGCCACTGGAATGAGTGCAGATTAAATTCAGTGTGTGAAAACTAGCCTTAATGCTTTTTCGTACCACATTGGAGCATCATAAACAGCCCACAGTTTCTTGGCACCGTCAAAATTAGTCTCAGACCAGTTGATGCCTCTGTCAAAGATAAAGTGACACAACAGATTGATCCTTCGCTCCAGCAATCTCTCTGTTATCGGCTCTACTTTATCATGATTTGTTAGCAACGCTGGCGTTAACTCCCTAACGCCTGTCAAATCTTCAAAGCGAGATGAGTCAGCTTGAGAGGAATTTCTTGTGACGGCACCTTGGAGCATTATCAGCAAACGGCATCAATCTCAAAGTGTAGACTCAGAGATTCGCTGCGGTTCACGGGATGCTGGCCGGACGGCCAGCGGCCAGAGAAATGCGCTTTGATTTTAACTGCAGATTCTGGGCAAAGTTTATTTCAGTTGATGACTGTACAAAGTTGATAAATAGGGAAAAAATAGACCATTTTTACTTCAGCAACTGATATTTATAAAGAATCTCATTAGGATTGACAGAAACAAAAGATGGTCACCATGAGGTTAGTGGCCTGTCTGTGTGGGCTGCCTTTTAGTTAGATGTTATTGTCTTGGGTTTATCAAATCAAGTGAGGTATTGAGCGATACACTTCAAAAAGTAGCATGTCAGAGTACTTGTGGTGTCTGCTCAGCGGAACGTTTGTCTTGTACGCATCAAAAGAGATGTGCTTATGCAGTGGAGGTTTTTTTAGTTTATTTCTCAAACATGATGAAAGAAAAAAAGCAGAAAAAGGGGAAGAACAAAGCTGACGAAACGACGGTAAATTAAATATGACTTAATATCCAATAAAAATAGCAAAAAAAAAAGAAACAAAAACAATCATAATCTGAATTTCCAGACATTTAATCTAAATCATTGTAAACAAAAGATGTTTGTCCATATGAAACTAGATAAATACCTGTACCCATGTGCAGTTTGTTGAGATTGCTAATAAAATCCTCGAATCTTCAAATAATAATTTTATCCAAAAATGTTAAAAACTGTAATGAAACAGATGAATTATTGATTTTTTTCGCACCCGATCTGTAAATGCACTGGTTATCAAGAAGTTCTTCAAAGTTTCAAGCTTGTGTGTGAAAAAGAAAAGAACATTGTGGTGAAATGAATACAGTGATGGGGAGGTGGGCACGAGCCATGAGGAGAAGGTCGGTGGCTCGGTGCCGCCCTGCTAGCAGCTGCTTGGATGCTGCAACATTCATCATATCGATGAATAAAGAAAAAAAGCTGGATTGATTATAACTTAATCAAGACCAGTTAGGGAATAAAACTGCTGGAATGGGAGTAAGACCAAGGAAAATAAAAACCTTCGTATATAGTAAAGAACAGAGAAAGTTAGCTTTTACAAATCAGTTCCAGCCCGTAAACTTGTAGATGGATTTACTTGCTTTTACAGCCGGACCCAGGCGGCCTTCTGAGGGACTGCAGTTTCAGGCACTTGGTATCGTTTTGCAGCCCTGGAGGCTGCTGTTTGGCCTAGACCACTGACCTAGACAACAACTCACACACAAACATAAACACACTCAGACCAAGGAGCTTCACTTAAGTCAACCAAGAGCTAATATCCTCCCAGCACAGCAGGCTGACCTGCAGACATATTGACACACTTACTCATTCAGATGTGAACAATGTTTGGCTGAAAAAAGACACGCACACACAGACACACACAGACACACACCCACTTTGAGTTAAATCGTAATGAAGAACTCTTCCCCTCCCCCATTAACAAAATATGAACTCTCAGGAGGAAATAATGTTGTTTACAACTAATGAGGCATGCACTCTGCCTCCACTATTTTCTAATACAGACACACACAAATACACACACACACACGGGCAGTCATACGAGCCTATGTGTCTCTATAGTCACTGTGAGGACATTATTTCAGCTTTTGCTGCTCATCTCTTTGCTTCCAGTCATCACTCATCAATGAAATCTCACAGTGAAAGGTATTGTTGTGGTCAGTTTAGTGTCTGATGAAGGTTGTGTGTAAGTTGTGTGTAAGCTGTCTGCGCTGTGTTGCGGAGAGCATTTCTGCTTTTACATTAAGAGGGAAAGGTATGTTTCACAAGCTAAACACAAAACATGCAAAACATTTAAAAAATCTGACCTCTGAACTCTACCTCAGACTAAATGGGAAGTGTCGGTAATATTGCCTCACTGAAGCCGTATCAACTTGCTATACCAGATGAATCTGATTTTTTTTTTTTCCTCTCCTGAAAGCGGAGGGGTAATGCACAGCTTTGTTTTTAAATCAGCTGAATATAGTGATAATAATATGAAGATTTTGCACCACTAGTAAGACTGGTTTTTCTTCCAATAATAGGTAAAAGCTCCAAATTTACTGAATGAATTAGTATGTTGTGGTAAATATATTTGATTTAATAATAACCCCCAAAAATAAACCACAGATATTCCTTAACTTAGGCCCAAACTTACCCCAAAGCTCTGAAACCTGGCCCTTTGGATTGATTAGTTCACATTCCCAGCCATAAAAAGTTAGTGTAGCAACGGTCTAATGCAATATAATCCAACATCTAATAATGTAACATGGACCTCGTTACATCATATGACACAATGTAAAAATCCATAACCCATTGACTCAAACTGCCAAAGTTTTCCGGGGGGATTCATTTTAGCTGCTGAAAATGTTGCTGCCCCCATCAGAGGAGCTGGTGCTTCCACTTATTAGATTCTCCAAACAGAGAGCGCTCTGGCTGCTGTTCAAAGGGAGTACATGTAACGCTTCACACAAAGAAAAATAGACATTTAATGGAGATTTAATGTGCAAGTCTGAAACGTTATCCAGCAACATCCAAATATGTTTTTTTCTTATTGGACACAGATTGGGCTTTTAGGGACTTATTTAGCATCTTTACGAAGACACAGATCTATAGGGGTTGGACAATGAAACTGAAGAACCTGTCATTTTAGTGTGGGAGGTTTCATGGCTAAATTGGACCAGCCTGGTGGCCAATATTAATTAAATGAGCATTGCACCAGTAAGAGCACAGTGTGAAGGTTCAATTAGCAGGGTAAGACCATAGTTTTACTCATAATATTGCAATGCACACAACATCATGGGTGATGTATCAGTGTTCAAAAGAGGACAAATTGTTGGTGCACAACTTGCTGGTACATCTGTGTCCAAGACAGCAAGTCTTTGTGATGAATCAAGAGCCACGATATCCAGGGTGATGTCGGCATACCACCAAGAAGGACAAACCACATCCAACAGGATTAACTGTGGACGCAAGAGGAAGCTTGCCTGAAAGGGATGTTCGGGTGCTAACCCAGATTGTATCCAAAAAACATCAAACTTCAGCTGACCAAATCACAGCAGAATTAAATGTGCACCTCGACTCTCCTGTTTCCACCAGAGCTGTCAGTTGGGAGCTAAACAGGGTCAATATACATGGCCGAGCTGCTATAACCGAACCTTTGGTCACTCGTGCCAATGCCAAATGTCGGTTTCAATGGTGCAAGGAGGGCAAATCTTGG
Organism: Craterocephalus amniculus; assembly: GCA_036024015.1. Classification (NCBI taxonomy): domain Eukaryota; kingdom Metazoa; phylum Chordata; class Actinopteri; order Atheriniformes; family Atherinidae; genus Craterocephalus; species Craterocephalus amniculus. The sequence continues at coordinate 24,312 of JAVQJG010050787.1, read as the reverse complement.
GCTGTAGACGATGTAATTGTATTGTTCTCTGATGAGTCCATCGTTACTGTTTTCCCCATATCCAGGAGAGTTATGGTGTGGAGAAGAACCAAAGAAGCGTACCACCCAGGCTGTTGCGTGCCAAGAGTGCAGCATGGGGTTGGGTCAATGATGGTTTGGGCTGCCATATCATGGCCTTCCCTTGGCCCAATACTTTTGCTAGATGGGCACGTCCCTGCCAAGGACTACCGAACCACTCTGGAAGACCATGTGCATCCAATAGTTCAAACATTGTATCCTGAATTAAGTGTATCAGGATGACAATGCACCAATACACCCAGCAAGATTGGTTTGATGAACATGAAAGTGAAGTTGAACATCTACCTTGGCCTGAACAGTCACCAGATCTAAATATTATTGAGCCACTTAGGGGCGTTTTGGAGGAGCGAGTCAGGAAACGTTTTCCTCAACCAGCATCACGTTGTGACCTGGCCATTGTCCTGCAAGAACAATGGCCTAAAATCCCTCTGACCACTGTCCAGGACTTTTATATGCCAGTCCCAAGACGAACTGATGCTGTATTGGCCGCAAAAGGAGGCCCGTAAACCATACTAATAACTTATTGTGCTCTATAACCAGGTGTTTCAGTTACATTGACCAACCCCTGTATATCTGCTTTAGCTTTTTTCCCCTTTTGTCTTCTCCCTAACAGTTTCATCCATTTCATCATTCACCTGTTCTTTTGTCCCTTTTGTGTTACTTTTACTTCATTGATCATATTAGCTTCTGAAAACGAAAAGCAACCCTTTTTGTTTGAATTCCATCTTCACCCCTCTACGTTTCATTTGTTCCTGTCCTCCCTCCTTCCCTCCCTCCTTTCCTCCTTCCATGGTGGAGGCTGCATTATTGATAGGCATCTCTATCTGTGGCATCTGCTCCCTCTCTCACTCCCCTTCCCTTCCCTTCTTCGTTCTATCCCTCCTCTCCCTCGCTCAGCATGTGCTCGGCCTGATGCAGCTTGGCAGGTACTTAGGCTAACATCAATCTTTCATACAAACACTACAGACACACACACACGCACTGTGAAAATTGTGCTTATACACACATGGCAGCCTCTTCCAAATGTTTGTGCGCGGGGCGCATGAGAGCAGAGGGCGGCCATAAGAGGCTGGGTAGTAAAAATAACTTTTCCTCCCCCCTTGCCTTTCTTCTTGCCTCTCCGATTCTCTTTTCAGAAGAGACTTTGTCAAAAGCTGAAGTGCCACGAAATCTTGATCTGTTTTCACTGTGACGATGCTTTCGAAATATAAAGACATCACAAACCCTGCGTCACAGATGACAGAGTTAGCAGAACAAATGGCGACGATAACCCTGCGGAAGAGGAGAAAAAGCTCTTCAAAAGTCTGGCATTCATCTTAACGCAGGCAGCGATGCTTTTCAACTCGCAGAGAGGTGTTCAAGGCCTGCAAATTCAAACAGCGGGGGGAAAAAACAGAATCATCAAGTGAAAATGCTGACCTATATTCCAGCATAATTACTCTTTTTTTTTTAAAATATCTGTTGTAACGTTTCCCTGCAGGATCATAAAAATCACAAACGGGGTAGGCTACAGATTGACCTGTCAGAACAGTATAGCAGGAGGTGCTGACACCTGTTTAATGCACTGAGCTGCTGCACCTCATCAAACAACAGAGAAGACTTGGATGCAGACTGACAGGAGATGGAGCACCGGAGAGAGCCCACTCAAAGAATATATTGTTTGTTTGAACAAGGGAGGTAGAGCATCTGCTATAAATAAAGTTAATCACATAATAAAGCTGACTGGAATGAAACACCACAGCTGTCGCCGTCTTTTGTGTGTGTCTGTGTGTGTGTGAATATTATGGAAAAAGTGCCAGGAAGCCCAGTCATCTGGCAGAAGACATCTGCAGCGAGTTTGGGCTGATAATGAAAACAAAGGGTCATCTTTTTCTAGGACATTCTGTATTTTCCTTGTCAAGTCCAAGTGCCTCCTTATGCTTAGATGGATACTAACAACACAATTAGCATTTCACCTTGAAAACAAAGGGGAAGCAGCTCAGCGAATCCATACATTTAGAAATGTCACAGTATTGATTTGGTTTCATTTGCAGTGACACATTTGAAAGCCGCTTGCTTGCTTAAGCACATATATACGCCAAAGTCAAGCACAGAAGCTGTATCTCTACGTGACTGAAAGCAAATAATTAAACAAGTATGCAAAAGACTGCTATTCAGAGTTGATGTAAACAGAACAACACAAAATGTTGTCTGGTTGGAACTATTAAGTAAGGTCTATAACAGGAGGATTGTGCATTATATTATTTATTTTACAGTCTATGTTTATACCCCATACTCTGGAACACATACATTGCCTCACTTTTTAATGTGAAGCGAATTCATGTTTCTCTTTTAGTTTGTAGAAGTTACTCAAATATTCCTAACCTTTTATCCTTCCATGGATGTTCCAAAATGAGTTCAGTCGTACTGCTTTCCACAAGAGTTGTTGGAAATTAGTTAGTATATATATCTAAATATGTCTATATGTATATATACATTCTGTATGTATATGCGCATAATGGATTTCTATAAGTAAAAAGTGTACCAGCTATTGCACATCTGCAAAAGTCGGACCTGTTGACAGGATGAGGGGAACTTCCGCGGATGAATCAGATTTCAGCGAGGACTTTGTCCCCCATTGTCCCACACGCCCCCATGATTAAGATTAATAAGCAGGACAAAGACAGTTCGAGGAAAAACACAACAGAAGTGATCAACATGTATTTTCACAGACAGGGAAAATATTTTCTAAAATCTATGTACGTGTTAAGATTGAGGCTTTTTTTGTTGTTTGTTTCCATGGACAAGACTGATACGTCCAACTCCAGTCTCCTTTGTTCGTTAGAAATGATTTTCTGTTCATGAAATGATCCACTTTCATGCTTTAAATGCCTGAAAGTAACTCTTCACTTTAGCCTGATTATTTATAGATCTATGAATAGCCTTGTCCCCATGCCTCTTGTTCTTTGGTCAGGCTGTGACAGCAAACATTTCATGTGTTGCTAATCATCTTCCCAAAGTTCACCAGTCCTGAGAAATGACTCCAACCTTAAAGATTCAGATGGACTCCTTGACTTTGTTGAGAACTAATTAATTTCCTGATATCTTAAGAGACCATGAACATGTTACATGTAAGCTCTGTAAGAGCTCTTTAATTTAGTTCTATCAAAACCGAAGGAAACAAGAACGTCTGAGGCTCCAAGCCAAAGTTTAAAAATGTGTATCAAACATCTCCAGTAAAGCAAACGCACATCCATACATCTAATATTTTCAGGGCTGGTATGACGTATTGACAAGTTTGCCAGACAACTGCAACAGAGGTCTCAGGGTGTCCTCCTGGGAGCTTTATCAGTGACAAGTGAGCGAGGACATCAACTGACTAACGACTGCGCCTCCAGGCTTAAATCTTTTTCTCACTGTGCTTCAGTACAGCAAAAATATTGCTGCAGCTGAAGCAGTCTGCCCTTGTGAGATATTTGAACTTGTCCACTTTTCCATGAGGGAAGCCTGGCTTGAGAGTTTAATGAATGAATATCTTGTTGATGTCGATAAGCATGTTCTGTAGCAGACTGTGGCACATTCACCCACCAGCTCTACTGTTCTTTCAAGCTTTTGTCATGGTTTTATTTATTCACACACATTAGCGGTGAATGGAGTTTCCAACTACTTTAAAACACACATACCAGCCCGGGGAAGGCAATGAACCCATGAGCCTAAATTTATGGCTCCGTTCCCTCAGGCCAGCAGCAGCAAAGATTTTATAATGCTGATCTAACATTAGCTCCTTGCCGAAGGCATCATATTTAAGCCTTCCCCTGGAGGAAGAGAGGGAGCCGAGGTCAGACACACAGACGAAGACAAGAAGCGCTGTGGAAAAACGTTTTTGTCATTTTCTGTCTTTGTCCCCAGACAGGCCATCAGTCTCACACAGCGCTGTTTTTTATCAATTACACTCTGCTCTTATGTCTGCATAGTGCAACCAGACAGACTCTGCTTATGTTCAAAGTATGCGCCTATTTTCCCCTCCCTTTCTCTTCTCCTCATTCTATCTTCATTCCCATTGTTACTTTGGTTTCACCTCCTGTTTCATTTAGTCAGTTTTAGCTTTTTGGTTCTGAAAAGCCCAAATATTTTCCTTTTTCTATTTCTTGCTCGCTGCTATGAATTCATGTCTGGATCTTCAGTTCCCTCTGTTATCCCCCTACTGCTTACCTTTTTTCACTCCCATCTTTTTCTATATTTGATCATATGGCAACGGACACGTAGCTACTATATCTCCCTTTCATGGAATATCTGGGAAAATTCCCACAATCTCATAACTATCTTTTGCAGAATACAACAGCCAGTTTCTACATTGATGCATTGAAACTCAATCAGAAAACACTGCCGGATATTTGCAGCATCTGCGTAGTAAAGTGAAAACTGAAATGGAATCTCATCATTTCAGACTGAACACACTTAAAAACAGTGCAGTAGTATATTGATGAAACTGATGTCTCTCTTCTGCAGATATATCCCCTGTGTTTTTGTGTCACGGCTGCTCCCAGCAGGAGTTTTTCTCTGTTTTCACCAAGAAGTGTGTGTCAAACAACTCACTTTAATTCTAAGGACAGCAATGTTCCTCCTCTTACCCATCGGATCAAATATAACATAAACTTACTATCACAGTAATAGTTTAACTCAAATAACTCAACCTGAACATTACACAGTCCCCAGGCCTCTACCATAACACAATTCTGGATAACACACTTCAAAGCTAAAAACATGACAATGTTGCAGAACATGCAACGTAATTAAAAACAAAGAAAAGAAAAGAAAAGAAGTAAAAAGATTTCTATTGAGTCCTTCTGGTGACACCGGTGGAAAAAACGATTACTACATGGCTTCGTATTAGGAAGATGTGGCTACAGATCACTCTAGCTTTGGATAGAGATAATTGAGTTGTGGCCTTGAATTAGTATTACACTGGAAGATGAAAACTCTAAAGCCACAGGAATTCTGCATTCAGCTTTGTTTAAGTTAAAATGTTGGGCGAGGGCCCATGAAGCATGAATACATTTTGATGTTTTCTCATTTTAATTCAATCTTGGGAAGAATTATAATCATAGTTTCTATATTAAGCACAGTGTCTCTTATTAACAAGATAAACTTCATTTCAGGCAAAGATTGAAACCCAAGAAGTTGGGAAAATGGGCAAGTTGGTCACTTCTACGAGGAAAAGCCGGGAGGAGCTGGGAGACTGAACGGCTACAGGTGGATGCATGCAACTCATTCCCATGGCTTTTCATCACTTCAATCATTTTTTATCTTATCTTATCATTGTGGATCACTAAGGTGATGCCATGCAGTAATATTTAATCTCCATATAACAGTAATCTGTGGCCATGTCTTAGTGGTTTATGGTGGTGTGAGAGGAATTTTCCCACCAGTGTTAACAGGCCTTTAAAAAACACACATAATAAAATATTAAGTAAGATTTTACAAGAAAATAGATGTTCTTCCAATAATTATATAGATCATGAAAGAATGAAGTAGTTTCTGTTGTGCTACATGGTTTTCTGGTTTGTTTTTTGTGAAATGTGCTTTAAGTGGTCCTTAGGTGCAAAACACAATGCAGCAACATGAGAAAATAGTTGTTCAGTCATTTTCACAAACCATTTATGTTGTGTTGTTAACAGAGTGTTAAGCTGGTATTAAGTATTCTTTATTTGAAATACGTTTGTTCAGTCAAAACCACCATTAGCCCTGCGTGTTGTGTCTCATTTGATTGACCTAGCTGGATTTTATCACAGTAGGTCAGTTTGAAATGTGGGTTGGTGGCCTTAATTTCTATGTTTTTTTCATTTTTTGTCAAATCTAAACATGGAAATCCAAGTCTAGGTCAATATATGTCATACAGCACCCTGGTTCTGCAACCAGGCCAACTAAGCATTGGACAGATGGGTCTACTTCATTTCGCTGTCCTCATTTATTCTATATGATCCATAAAAAGTTAAAAGGTTCATATTTTTACTTTTAGTGGATCATTCCTGAAGTTGTTTTCTGTAAAACTGAACTAAACTGAGCAAAAACAAGGGGGCAAAAAAGATCCACAATGCTTTCTGCCACCTGTCATAATCATAATGTTGTTTCACAGGTTTGCAACTTACAAAATCATGTTGTGTGTCTGTCCCAGTTTTATACAACACATACAGTTTACTTTTAAGGAAACTGGATGATGTCTTGCAACATATGTTTATTTACTGTTAATTTTATCAGTTTGGGCTCTGATTAATAAAAGGTTTATAAACGTAATATATGCAAAAGAAATAGATTTTTTTAATGGAAGACAAGCCAAAAAATAGGGTTTTCCTATCTGTGTAAGCTATTATGCAAATATACATACACCCACGCAAAAATTCAACAACAAAGAGAGTCTATTTTCTGCCGTAAAAACAAGCACGATTCTGTCATGGAAACCATCACAGGGATTCAACACATTTGTTTATCATAGTCAGCACTGTTCCTTATACCATCCACAAACAGATTCCATAGTCACCTTCCATCTTTAAGTCTTTACGGAAAATAAAAAAGCCAACATTTTCCACGGTGGAGCAATGATCGGATTGCCTGTGGAGCAGGAATTGTAATTGTATCAGGTTTGCTCATAACGCTAACAGTTAACCAGTACTCTTACTGCAGCTTTTTTCTTAGTTGTATAAACACATTTCTTTGGCTGTGTGCTGCACCTCCTCTAACATCTCCCTGGTTTTTTCTGTGTTGCAGTAATTCTCAGTAAACAGTGCCTGTTGTTCATCATTTATTAGCTCCCCGTAAACTCAGTGAACTGGAGTTGCATCAATCTCAATCCATCAAGCAGACCACACTCTTTCATCTTGGCACAAACTGAGTAAGTTTCCTCTGAATCACAGATTTGCAGCGTGGTCATGTCCGTTGCTCAAAGCCAGATTTAACCCCATCTGGGCTGTGACAAGTTAATGATACTGTAGGTCAGTCTGCACTTGTGGTGTCAGAGGTTAGCTCATCTTCATGAAGGTAAATTTAACATCTTCCATGAATGATAACTGAAACATGAGCCATGCAACTTAAACACAAACAAAATATGAGTGTATGACAAGAGCATTGTTATCAGCTAACGTTCAAACGCTGATAGGTGTCAGCAGATTTTCTGCACTGCCGTCACACTGCTACCCCTGGTCCTGTTAAATCATCATTTCACCTCCTGACGGAAGCTTTTTTTAATAGAATATTCACTAAAAGTTGTAGTGTTAGAGCTACAGATCCCAATAGAATTTCAATGTGATACTTGACAAAAGCCAATAAAAGGGTCTGATCATCAAACTCAACATCCAGATGCAACCTAGCAACAACACTCATCGTTGCATTGCATGCAACTGAATGTTCTGATTTTTTGACTTTTTGTTGGCATTTGTGCCTTGAAGTTAGTGCAATATCATCACGCTGCTCTGGCAGAGGAAAAGAATCAAACAAAAGAAGGTGGTCCTGCGAAACACTTTAGATCGCATTAGCATACCACAGTGAAATGGAAGCCATTTGGCATAATGGTTTTTAGTCAAAGAGGCTTCCCGACATTAGCAACGAAACTGGAAAATGTAACACTGACCAGCATTGTTCACCGGTTTGTGATGCTGAATGAGACCACTATGAATATCGGCCACGTATCACATTTCACTCCATTTGTCCGATGCTTATTTCCGAGCGATGAACCAACAACTGACTGCTGATGCTAGCTGTGTTTTACACAGCCCCTTCCAATGTTCCCACAAGTAAAAAAAGCCTCTTATAAACAGCTGATCAGACTGGTCAGATCTGGTTTAATCAGATTCTATTTTCGATCAGCTCAAGAGGGTTGGCATAAACCTTTTGCTATTCTGATCAGCAGGAAAATATAGCTATGCGTTCATGTGCTCTAACAGTTTCTCTAGATGGAAGGAGGAAACATGACAGCGTTCAGATGACAAGATGTTTTTCCAAAGCAACAGAGCTGTTTTGCTGGAGACTATAGAAACCAAGAGGGTTTCTCAAAGTTCTACTGATTGGCAAGTTTGCTGATGCCAAACGTCTAACTTTCATCCACAGATTACGCCTGCTTCTAACAGCAGAACAGAGTGAACCAAAAAGGTCCACTTTCTGTCTCCCCCAAAGCAAGAGAACATCTGCCATGGAGTCTGCTGCCTTACAGGGAGCAATTCACACAATTTCTTTCAATAAATACATATACACTTATAAATAAGCTTGAGAAAACTTGTTTTCTTAATCTTTTAGTATATTTTTGCTTTTTAGGAGGGATCACATTTCATATGTAAAAAAAGTATCATTCTGATTCATTAATACTATACATGATCTGCATGTTTACATGTTATAGAGACTGATGAAGAATCAGTCCATGTAGACATCAAGTTTACACAACAAATGGAAAAATATTAACAAAAACCAACAACTATTCAGGAGGGATATCTTCATTGAAGGTGTTGAGCCAGCAGGGGTAAAAGGGATGGAAAGTTTTTTCCACTAATTTAAAAACAAAAAGATGCATTTCCATCTATGAACATATTACATTGCTGTGGTATTGACAGAATATCAGTGGTGTGTCATGCATTTACAAAATAGCTGTTTGCAAACGTCACGCCCTAGATGCAGGGATTGACAGAATTACAATAACAGCTTTTAGTGTACTTGCAGATGTTTTTCAGGGTAAACAAAAAGCTTTGATTTTATTGTGAGGATCTCATAATCACTAAAAGGTTTTAAGAAGGAAGAGTGTAAATGTGTCTGAGCAAATCTATCTTCACATATGTTGTAGTGCAATGTCCTGTCTGCACGATGCAAGGCTCTAAAACCTGCTTGGCAGCTAACCAACAGTACATCTTTTGCATAATTTCTAAAGTGCTTCAGTAGATTTACCAAGAAAAAAGTCTGAAATAACAAGCAATTCAATGTTTTTAACAGTCTTACCCTGCTTCTGTCTCCTGCATGTAATAGTGTAATTCTAATCAAATGATCTGGTCCCTCATGGTTCGCTGATGAGCTACAGGACTCTAATTTTACCATCTGTGCTTTTGCTTACTACATATATCATATCTGTAAGAACAATGGTATCCCTTTGATTCTATGACTATGTTTATGGTGGTGGTTGGCAACTGTTCACCCACATGATACAGCATCTGCATTGTTTCACCCACTCACAATAGGTTTGGGTGCTCGTGGGAAGGTGGAGAGCCCACACAGTTTGGAGTAGATGCTGCTGCTTATGGATAAAAAAAACAGACTCTGCCACAAACACACACATTGAAACACCAACAGCTATGAATTTCCATGGGGTGGGACAAAACTCCTAAAAGAATTTGGACTATTATGCATATTACATTTACAAGCAGGTGAAGGCTATATGATGACACACAATCCTTGCCTCTTATAACACGTCATGATAAACTGAAGGAATGAATAACAGTATTTTTTTTAAAAAAGAAAAAAAGGAAATAGTATGTGGTCTACAAGTGTACAGATAATTAATTTCGCTATTACTGCCCTGGTTCTTGAATGAGATCCTCCCCAGATGGCACCCACACCAGCACCATTTCTAACAGCATGGACCCACACACCCAAAATCGCTCCAAATGAAACAGGGCCGTGTCTGTAAGTCGAAATATGTTTGATCGCTTCCTCTCGTCTCACCTGCTCGTTCGTTGCCAGCTCCTTCTCCAGCTGACGGTGTTTGTTGTGCCACACGAGATAGTGGAGAGGAAAACGACTCTTTTCCGGAGTTCTCTTGGCAGAAATCATCCTCGGATCATAGTTTGCCTCCTCCTCTTCCTTCAGTCTGGATTCTAAGAACACTTTTGTCGTGAATTTACCCTATAATAAAATCGAGCCTACCATCCTTATCGGCGGTGATGCCCAAAGGCGTGTAAGCTGTGCAGGAGCGGCGTACGGTCCCTTAATAGTCGCTCTGCTTGGAATAAAGTGCAAAACCCTGTGCTGTTAAAGAAAATCCCCCTCCCTCCCCTCCCCCCGTGCTTGATTGTCTCGGCAGATTATGCTGCACCTTTATTTCTTCATTTCTCCTCGTCCCTCCACTACTTGCCTTTCTTTCTTTCCTTCCTACTCGAACACATCTATCTTTCCTCCTCCTCCTCTCCTCCTATCCGGTGGCGGTGACTGAAAAGATGCGCTGACAAGCTGCAATAAAATGTGCGCACACTCAGCCAATCCGATCCGCTGTCGGGGATGATGTGATTAAAGACACGCAAAAAAACCTTACTAGGGCAAAAACCCCTGGCTACAAAAACCAAAACAAAATAAATCAAATAAAACTCCAAATTATATAATTCCTAGATAAGCATAAAAATGACAAAAATGCAAATAGCAAAACCCTTGGCTAAATATAAAACTAATTCATTTATACTATTCAATCGCATAGGGCAACTCCTAGCTACAAAAATAAAATATTTTAAATGACATTTCCTCAACCCCTTAAACTAAAAGAAACATAAAAGAAAAAAAACTATATAAATCATGAAATCAAGTAGGCCTAATTTATTACAAAAAAGTTAGAAAGAAAAAAAAAATCCACCAGAGCACTAAAGACAAACAAAAACTGAAAATAACTACAAAGCAACATAGATGCGAATATAATAGTATTTAAAGCCAATAATAGTCATTACACAGGATAGAAACCATAATGCTGATTCAGCCTGTTTAAGAATATTATGATCAGCCTTGCTTAAAAATAGTATTTTTTTCAAACCAGTTTGAGATCCATCTCACCTTTCTGATTGACAGGACTGACCCGCCCTGTCCCCCCCATAGGTGGGTTGCAGGGATGCTCGGTGTGTGTGTAAAGTGTGTGTGGAGACTAGCAGGTAGAGAGCTGCCGTCTCTCGGTGAGTCGCAGGCAGTGCATGAGCCAGATTTAATGAAGCAATGCTGGGATATGCGATTCATACACACAGATTAACTATGTTCACATAACTTGGCTCACGCTTTGGAGTTCAGTAGTAAGCGTAGGCGAAGAGACCGCTGGAACAAACGGGAAATTCAGCACTCAGCTGGCCGGGAAAGCCGACCACACCACCCGGCTTCCGGGGATTCGGGTGCCGCAGCGGTTATCGGCAGACGTCGGTCGGCGGCTCGGGGGGCAAGACGGAATATTTACATCCACGTATCGATTCCAACTACTTCAGAGATGTCAAGAAAGCTTCAAAGGACAGAGGTCTGCGCCGACTGCAGTGCGCCAGGTAGGGAAGGGGGAATAAATGAAAATATACCATTATGCTGGAACAATACATCGGGAGGGCGACTTGTTGGGCTAACAGGGCCCAAGTTACTGTCACTGTCAGTGGTTCCGCAGAGCAGGAAAACGGCCAGGGCTCCAGAGCGTCGGTTAGGCCCAAAATAAACAGTGAAAATAGGCGTGTTGTCACAACGGGGAATATCTTTAGCTAACAGCTGCTGAACGTTATTGTAACTCACAGGGCAGCCTGATACGAGTATTTATTTGATAAAGCCCCCACGATGAGACGACCTGTTTAATCAGTGAAGCGGAAGAGTGCCAGATTTATGCAGCCTTTTTGCGCGGAGAGGCGTTTGTTTTGATTTTCGTTACCGGGACAGGCTTCTTCACCCATTAGCTTAGCTTGACTCACAAGCCGGCGATCTTGCTCAGCGTTTAGATACTTTATTTCAACTCAGGGTGGATGCACTAATGTCTAATATAATGATTATACTATAAAACCAACGTGTTAACGCTAGAGCTTGCCTGCAGCTTTTGAGAGCTTGTGTATCCAACATAGCTAGCTTAGCTGATGACGCTAGCTTCGCTAGCTAACTTTTGCTAAACTGCAAGTTATTGCCAAGCTCATTCAGCTAACGCGTCAGCTACCGGCCAGTAATTTTTACTGCATCTGGCAGGCGTTTTCTCTATTTTACAATAAATGTGGCGTTTTAAATGGGCTAAAGTATGTTTTACAGCAGGCTTATTAAACAAAATATAAAAACAGCGTTGCCACTTTGGTGAAGGGAGTTGACAGCAGCTAATTAACTTTGGGGGGAAAAGTCCCAAATTAAGTTATTCATCTAAACTAGCATGATGCTAAGAAGAGGTAATAGCTGCAGTTTTAACCTGTCAGATAACAGTTGTTGGGTTTTTCTTCTGCAGTGACCATTTGGATTCGTAGGTAAAAAAAAACCAAAACACACACACACAGAATAGCCACATCTGTGTTTGATGGAAAAACGGGTAGAAACGATCCCTAAACAACTTGTGCCACTCCTCTTCCCATTTTGCATTGCACTCTCATGTGTTCTTGTGTTTAAATTACATTTTTTCTATTGCTGCTAATCTCCTGTGACTTGCTCACCTTCATTCATGTGCACATCTTTTTGAGCAGCTGTTCCCGTCACAGCTGCTCCCTCTGATAGTTGTGTGTGTGTGTCTGTGTGTGAACTAAAGGCCCCACTTTTTGCTCCAAACCTTGCTAGCTACCGCTTTCACCTGAGCAGTATAAGTCACATTTGTGGCGGTTGTGTTTTCATGATGAGTTTTCTGCCCCCCAGTCGATTTGTATGGAATTAGTGACATGCTTCATTTATTAGTCTTGCCTTGCATTCCCTCATCTGCTTTCCACACAACATAATCTGACAAGCATTACCCAGCCCAAGCTTGACCCCCTTTCCTTAAATACCTTAACAGCTTACAGAATAATCAATGTCCTCTATCTCTGACAAATTAATCCTATTTTAAAAAAGCGTTACTGTGTGTTATTAGTGTGGGTGTCTTGTTTATGTTGGTGTAACTGTTACTAGCTGGGCATTTTTGCATGTCATCTTCTGCATATATGTAGCCTCTCCTTACAGCTACATACACACACCGTGCGAACTGCAAAATGCTGACCAAGCTTTGTGACAGGCCACCTCCCTACTACCCAGCTTTGTGTCATACGAGGGGATAACTCGAAGGCATGACCGCTAAGCACGACTAACACTCCAGTTCTAAGCCAAGCCTTGGAAGGCTTTCATGTTGCCCCATGGCAATTTGGATAGTTTATAACAACAATGAATCATATCGTCGTGATAGTAAACCTTTTTATCACTGAACACTGATGCAGTTTAAAGAACTGAGACTATGGCGGCTCTTCCAACTGTCGTGGTGATTGTAATGCCTTGTTAATATTGGGACTTGTTTGTGAAATGTGTGCACAGTAAATTAGGCTAAGAGGACTATTTAAGTGTCACTATTATAGTGTATGGTCAAACCATTATATGACACTATGATTTCTCCAGAGAAATTGGAATCAGTCTGGTATATTTTTGTGTGATGGTTAACTACTAATATATCAAACCTTAGAAACTGTCTTATGTAAGGTTTTATAAACCCTTCAAAATTGTGTCAGTATAGCCTTTGATGAGCACCCAGAGCTCAGGACATATTATACTGTGTGTGCAGTTAAATGCAGAAACTCGTTAATATGAAGTTGCTTCAATTCATGGGATTTCTCACTTTTTTTGGACATTTCCTTTTGGTAGAGCTCACTGAAGAGCCCACTGTAGTATTTCAATCCGGTTAAGGTCTGAGCGTCTTCTGGGATAGTTTTACTTTTGGTGTGCTCGGTATAATATCCTGTTATACATTCATTGTTGACTAAGGGCACATTGGCACCCATGCTGTTTGGTGGGCTTTAAATTACCCCTTGTCCATTTGCACATATTGTACAGTTCAGTTAGAGCAGTAGGATTTCTGGTGAGAACTAAAAAATCAAGCAAAACCAAAGCTCTCTGTTTAAGCAAGCAAGTGAACCCTGGTACCATCAGTTTACAGGACAAAAGCAAAGGCAGCATCCAGTGAACTCATATGTAACACAACATGCTGGATAGCTCGCTGCATCTCCCGTTGCACATTCTGGCCAGATTCATGGGGAAAACCATATTGAGTATGAATACGAAAGTAATAAAAGAAAACCCCAATACGCCATAAATTTGGTGTTGCTCTTTTTTTTTTTTTTTTTTCTAATTTGTGGTGAACGAGCCAGCTGAAGGGTTTTCTCTTTCCTGCTTTTTTCTTGTTGGTCAGAGGTTGTTTCAGACAATATTTTGTCTTGCAACTGCGTGGCATTGTCTAGGTGGCTCTGGTCCTCTTGAGTAATGTGTAGTGTGAGAGCAATCCAAACAAAAAAAGGTACAACTTTTGACAGCATTCCGTACCTGATCGAACCATCCCCCCGGACTATCCTGGTGTAAATGCACCATTAAAACACAGCAAGGAGGGCAGATCCTGAGGCTGCAAAACAGACCAAATTATCACTCCTCCATGGTACTTTATGTTTGTTATTCGGTGTTTGTGCTAATATGCTGTGTTGCCGCATTTGCTACAGTGGGAAGAGGCTTTTTCCTGACAGCTCCTCTAAACGGGGTTTAAGGACAGGATCTTTTTCTAAACTGATGCCTGTAGAGTCTGAGATATAATTCATTGGTTTTCTTGCAGTTTCTCTGATCATTGCGAGGATGTCCACAACAGGAAAGATTTAACATTTGCTTCCAGTGTTTCCCACTTGCAAATAATCTTTCTGTCAGTGTAAAATCATTTACTCCACATTGTTACTCCCCAAGTCCAAGGTTGATGGGCAGCATTCTCCAAACATTGCCACGGTCTTTGTGCCTTAGCGTTGTTTAACATCTACCTGAATACTCCAAACCAGCAAACAGCAGAGAGACATCACACTTGATGATCTCATGATCATATGCATTTGATTCGCTGCATCTGGCTGCTGCTGTCTCAGTTCTGTGAAAGCAGAGTTTAATTTATTTTTAAATAATTTTTTTACACACTATTTCTGTATTTTAGACTTTGTGAAATAAACAGTGATAATGTCCAATATGTTATTCACCTGAGGTTGTGTTTATCTCATTTTAAGTCCTGCAAATGACTAAATGAGCTTGTACTACTGTATGTCTTGATGAGCAAATTCTTAGACCTTAAAGAGGGGGCACACTTTCCATTTCGTTGCGAATGTCTGCATGTAAATAGCTTCTTAGGGCTTTTTCTTAATACATCATTATTACTCATTATGCCTCCTGAAGGCTTAAGTGATAGTTATAAACAGTTGATGCCAATAAAGCTATTCAAGTCTGATAGCTTAATGGTTTAGCCATCATCTTGATTCAGGAGGCCGAGCAGATGGACTAGACTGTAAGAGTTTTGATATTTATTACACAGATTAAGAATTTAAATTTCTGTAGCTTGGCCTTTAGAGCCTGCGGGCTACTGTTCTAAACTAGGCAATAGCACTTGTCAAAGCCATTTAGGATTTGCCGTCGCTTTTCCTGCCGACAAAAAGAGACTTAAAGCTTGTCATTTCATCAAATGATAGACTATTTTAGCTCCATTAATACCCTAAGCCAAGACACTTTAATCCAGCCTGAGTGACTAATGCAGATAGTGTGGATTTGTGTTTGTGTATAAATCATATTAGTGTTTGTTGTGATGTCGCAGAGTGTGTTGGTTAGTTGGGAGCTACTCATCACATCATCAGGGCCCTAAGGGCATCAACATGACTCTACGACTACCCTTTCAATGTCAGATGGGTGATATTGCGCCTTTGTTGTTTCCCTTCCCGCCATCACACGCTCATTTGTTCCTATTTAGGAAGTTTTTGGGTGTTTGTCACAGTTACAAAAAGTTGAGAGAAAGAAGAAGGAAGGTATTGCTCACCCTAGAATTCTGTCAGTTTTGCACCAATTAGATGAAACAAATGTTGGTGCAGGAAACTCAAGCTCCAGTCAAAGCCAGGTGACATTTCTTGAAGTTGGTGAGGCAGAGCTCTCACATAGGTCAGAGCTGATTTAAGTCATCTTTGTGTTGAACTCTTAGCTTTTATTCTCGTTATTTATCTTACAATTTTTCTGGGATTGTAAACAGAAAAAAAAAATGTTTTACTTTAATGGAAATTCTGGTGAGTTTGCAGTGTTGTCTCTTGTATATTTTCTTGTATAAATGCCACACATGAAATAAGCAGAAATCCATTACAATAGCCTCACCACAGTTATTATGACACCATCTTGTTGTAAAACCCACCAATGCGGATGATTAGTGCCACCAACTGTTTATCTCAAAGTGCTAAACATCAGATATTAAACTGACTAAATTCTGATGAGTGTATGTTAACTTGGCATTATGGAATTAGTTAGCGCATGACGATTTGTACTTTTTGGGGGGTTTAATCCAGTAGCAAAAGAAACATCTGAAACATTGTGGAATGAAGCTGGTTGTTGGATGTAAGCTGTCGAATGATGGTGGTCAAAGTGGGATGCGCTTAACTTTTTCCACTGTGGGAAAGACGGCATCAGCCAAACTTCCAATCTAACATTTATGTCAGAGCCTGACGTAGTGGTTGGGCTATATGAACCAACTTTAATTCCAACATATATATTTTTGTTTAATCACAATGTATGATAAACATCTCAATATAATTTTTTTGGGTCAAGTTACCAAGGAGAGGGCTCAAATTTACATCCTTGAGTGCTAAATACTATTTTATTAAGGACCAGAAGCACATAGTGCATTCAAATGTTTCACTGAAATTAAAGCAGATGTAAATTAGAATGATAAGAAATAACTTTCAATGACCAAAACAAGGATACAGTTGTGCAAAATGCTAAAAAAGAGATAGTTTAAACTCAAAATAAGTTAGTTCAATACAAACAATATTTCCTCATTGTCTATCTCGTGTGACAAAGTCTCGATATATGAATATCATGATATATTGCCCAGCCCTAGCCCAACCAATATGGGAATTTTTGGGCCGATACTAATATTGGGGGGTTTTAAAAAGTATCTATCAGCCAATAACTGATATACCGATCATATATGAAAAAAGAACATATACACAGGATAATACTGTACATTAACAGTCGGAATTAATAGTCATTAATAGTCGGAATATGATTCAAGACTTAGGGCCCTATAAATTCTGAATTCATGGAATCACGGACAGAATCGCGGAATAGGCTGATTAAGATGGAATATGTTTTAACGCAGAAACGCACGGGGTTTGAGATAATTTGCCTGCAATTCTTTTATTGGGTGGAGAAGGAACATTTGTCTGGGGAAAACTGCATGGAGGGAAGCAAATCATAGTGGCACAACAAGCCCTTTCCGTAGACTGGGTCATCCCTATGGATGTATAATACATCTATGGTCGTCCCCCCTCTTCAAAACTATTTAAGCATGGCGAAGCGGCTTCCTGCAGCTCCGTCTTCGGTAGCGAAATGAATCAATGTTTTACAAAAACAGTTCAGCTTTAAAGATCTTTTAAATGATTCTGGACCAGCTTGAGGTGTTTTATAGCCAAAGTTCTCCAGATAATGCAGCAGAAGGCGACTTCTTACTGTACACAGATTCAGGAATCCCAAAAGAACCTAAGTTTGTGGCGACACAGCCTCCTATGCATTAATGATGCATTCAGTGGGGCTTAAATTAAAACTGTTGCTCATGCCATGACAGTGAGCAACATCTGACAACTACAATATTGAGAGATAAATAAATCGGTAATAGTTAGTCTGTGTGGGCTTTTTAACAGTGTCCTGAGTTAACTTGCAATGAATTGCAAATTACTTGCAGAGTTTTTACAATAGTATTATTTTATTTAACTATATTACTTTATTACTATATTCAAAAGAATATTTATCTTTACAATGATTATGTCATAATAACTATATTGTTGTACTACTTACTTAAGCTGCACTAGTAAAAATGTATTACCGGCTGCTTGCTTTTGATGCTCTTTAATGTGCTGTATGTTACTTAATTGAGAAAAATTTCTTGTCTCAGTTTAAGATAATACCTAATTAATTTGTGCACATCTTGTCATTTTAAATGACCGTGCAACTTCTGAGCCAAATATCAGCCTAATGGGAATAAAGGTGGATGATTCCTGGGGTCAATATACAGCGCTCCATGGTGGCTGCCCTCTTCAGAAACCAGACATTGTAACTTCACATTTGTGGATCCGGCACTCGTGGACTCATGTGACCTGGATATACTTTTCCACATCCTCTAGCAGCAATAGAAAACAACAGCAGTGACTCCTGATGAGCTGCAAAACGTTGCAGTAGACGTCTGTCTAAATGTGGCCAGTTTAAGCTAATCGGCTACAGATCAAAGCTAACATGACTCCCTAAACCTTTTTGCACAACTGATGCAGGTTTTCATGCAATAAAGCATTTAATACCATCCATATAAATATCAAAGTAACAAAAGAACTATTAGTAACTGGCTGGTTTAGTTTTTTGGTTTTCAGATGCTATAATGTCCCATAAGCTACAGGCCATGCTGATGTTTTCATAACAACCAGGAGATAAATGGATCATATATAACTAGAAGCACTCAGTCCCATCCCTCCACCAGGACCCGATCCTGAGAAGTTACAGGTTCAGCTCACTCTAGTGGTCAAAAGTTACACAGTATCACAAGGGACTAAACTAGATTTTAAGTTACAGTATAGCCGCTTCAAAACTTGCAAAACATAGAATTTTAACATTATTGGGAGCCTTTTCAACTAGTTTAATGAAAACACTAATTACTTAAGTTTTTAGCCCCAATACCGCATTGCAGTATGAAATGTAGTGGGACGCCATTTAGTAGTCTTATATTATATTATATTAATAGTGAACATGGGCGTTGGTTAGCAGTTGCATAAATCTTTTTTTTATCTTACAAAGATAACCTACTGACATTGGCCCCTTTGGCCGCGTACATGATGTTAAAATGCACTCTAAAACATAGTAAAAAGACAGGTGTCCACAAAAAGAACAAAACGTAAAAAAAAAAAATTCACTTGTGATCCATCTGCATTAAATACCAGTAATACCAGTAAATTTATTCAATGTCACTTTTACCTGCAAACCCCGCAGGTACCCGACCTATTGCCGTACTCTGCCACATGTGATTATTGCTGTGTTCTCCTGCTTTTCAATAAGCAGAAGCAGGCTACTGTGTGCTGTGACGGTATAAAGTTTGAATGAAGTGAAAAAGTGCTGTGTGCTCTGTTGATGCTGGAACTGCATGTTTCCACAGGGACATTTTTGTTATGGGACATTTTTGTTATTAACGCTGTTTGTCCAGTCCTCACCCGCTCGTCTGTGTGTGTATAATGTGTGTGTGTAACGGGGAGGAGCCGACGCAGCACAGACACAGGAGAAGCGGGGCGGGAGCAGATGGAAAGAATCTCTGTCTGAAGGAGGAATTGGCCGATGTTGATTAATTTGCTAGATGCTGTAATCGGTCGATTAGTCGGCCGGCCCATATATCGGTTGGTCTCTAATTTGTGTCACAGCCACCTTGTGCACTTTTATGATGAAAATCTACAGGTAGTCAATTTTCCTGCATGCTTTCTGGTGTTTTTAGCCAACAAAAAGACAAATATTTAACCCAGTTTATTATAGTGCCATATGTTAGCAGGCAGTGCAATGTCTTGCGTGACAAAGTTTTTTTTTTTTTGTTCTTCATGGTGTAATGAAGCATTTCCATCTATCTGTTTGTCTCAGACCCAGGGTGGACCAGTATCAACCGAGGGGTCTTGATCTGCGATGAATGCTGTTCGGTCCACCGCAGCTTAGGCCGCCATATCTCCATAGTAAAGCACCTGAGGCACAGCGGGTGGCCTCCCACACTATTGCAGGTAAGGCTGAGAAATGAGGGAATGGCTGGAAATAAAACAAGGACCCGACACCTGGGTAGCCGATGCAACGTTTCCAGTTTGCGTTCAGTGTACGATTCACCGCTTTTTTGTTCACTCATTCCTGCTGAGGAGCCAGCACTGAGTCGACTCTCTGATCTCATTCAGATGGTTCAGACCTTGGCCGGTAATGGGGCCAACTCCATATGGGAACACAGTCTCCTGGACCCTGCACAGGTGCAGAGCGGTCGGAGGAAACCAAACCCTCAGGACAAGGTCCAGTAAGTATACTACCTACCAGCTTAGTCTGCATTGAATAACACAAACGCATACACAAATGATTCCCTCCTCTTCAGCTGCATGCAGTCTTAGATCGCCTTAGTCAGGACTTTTGTCCTGCTCTCATAGAAACTTTAGCACCATAGATTTATGGTGATTTATAGATATTATTGCTTTTCATGTTGAAATATTGCCAGAAAAGGGTCAATAAAACGCTAATTGGATGTGCAGGAGAAATATTTGCTCATATTTCCTGAGTTTTACAAATCTGGAAGGTTATTTTGCATTATGTATTAAAACATCTTTGCATTATGTCTTTAGAAAAGAAGAAGAAAATGGGTTATATGTCATCAGTTCTGTTGCAGCATAAAGTAGAAAAATGTCTGAAGCCCATTTACTCAAAACTTTAAGGAAGACGGAAAGCTTTTCTCATTTCCACCTTACAGGAAGGATGGAATGCACACAGATCTTGACATTAAAATTACAGATCAAACTACTTTTTGTCATCTTCAAATCTGAGCTTACATTTTGAAGTCTGTATTTGTGCTGATCATCTTATTCCCTCCCTTCTTTTCAGTCCCACTAAGTCAGAGTTCATCAGAGCCAAATACCAGATGCTGGCATTTGTGCACAAGCTTCCCTGCCGCGACGATGATGGCGTCACTACCAAGGATCTCAGTAAGGTGAGGGCTCAGTATTTCCCTGCTCTGGAGTTAGGTGTGTGCATCGTTCTTGAAATGCAGTTTATAGAGCACAACAGAAAAGCATTTTTGTAATTTTCACTTTGTAAAGGAATTATTATTGGATAGAGTTGGAATGAGAAATAACTCAGGCTTGCATGCATGCTCACTGTTTCCCACAGCCTGCCGTACACTGGGCATCAGCAGATTTCAGAATGACTAATCATGAAAATGGGTTTAGATTGAGGAATAGTTTTATATTCTATTATTTATTCACATTTTTTACATATTTATTTACATTATTGCCATTTCCTTCTGGGATTAAAAAAAATATTTTACAGATTTACTTTTTAAGGGATTGAATGCAACTGCTTGAAAAAATGTTGCCTTCATAGTCTGTTGAGAATCCTGCAGCGAGTGTCGGAAATCTGAAGCCCACTGACATGAGCTGGGAGAGTTTTCTGCTCTGCCTTTACTGCAGCTTGGCAGGAGTTTTTTGGCTTTATATTTGTCTTCAGCAGGTGAAATGTTCCTCAGTCAGAGCAACATCGAGTAATTGGCCCGTTTGTTGTGAAGAATTTAACCTTCACCTGTTTCCTCCTCCAAATCCACTAGGATGCATTTACACTACATTTTAGGCCACTGTTCACCAGTGATGCAGAGTTTTTGTAGGTCTTGCACATCTGTGCCTCGGATCATTAGTCACATGATATTTTTCCTGCTGTCATTTTATAACAATTTGATTCAGAAGTGGTCCGGGTGTGTGAGATGTTTTTTGACAAAGTCAGGTCTGACCTTTGAATTCTTGAGTCTTGTGAATGGTTTCCAGCATGTGCTGATTAATGCTCAGAATTTGCCCAGGGAAGCCTTCATTTTAGGATACTTGGGTAATGACACGCCTGACTTCTGGAAAATGTTCTTAAAGCCAAGTTCCAACTGAGTTCAGTGTCATCAGATCATTAAACCGTTCACACAGCATGCTGCGCCTTTCTTCTGATCCATGCCAACACTGCAGGGGTGATCTAAGATAGGTGATCTCACAAAATCTCTACTCTTTAAGCAATGGCTTCTTTACCATTACCCCAGACTCAGTCATGTTTGTTTGAATGTTTCTTTTCTTTTTGCTGATTTATTCCTATCCTGTCTCCCCTGATTCTGTCTGCTGCACTCTCATTGGCTGTAGCTTCTCAACCCCCAAATTCTCTCTTGCTGTCTGCCCCAGAATATCCCACATACCAAGCATGTGACTGGGGTCTGGGATGTGTCCTCAAGCCTTTCAAATGACATCTTGAAATCGTTCTTGTATAGAGATTGACGACTGCCAATCACACTCACGTTTGCCTGGAGTCTGGGCCGTTTGTCTGCAACCTTTTTCAGTCTTTAAATCTTGTCTTTTTAACTTGAGTGGACATTTTGGAAGTTTTCTGTTTTTCAACCAGACAATGAACCCAGTGATCATCCACCGCTGTTTTCTTCTGTAGAGTTCCAGCCTTATTATATGTTTCGGTTTAGCCACTTCTAACATTCCCAGTGACCCTCTGGTCTGGTTGATTGTTGTTGTGTTTTTTCTCAGTCTAAAGGCGGTCTGTTTCGCTACTTTGACTCCAGGCTGTGTGCTTATAAAGCAATTTTTTGGGTCTTCAGACGGATTGTACATTTCTAAATAACCTTAAATGCACATAAATTACAGCTAAGAATCTGCACGTTCATCATGCTACATGAATATATTTTTGGAAAACTGTTAAATTGTAAATAATTGTTGTTTGAATGCTTTCGGGTATAATTTCATAACTTCATACCTACTGAGGAGCAAGATGTCCATTAACTCTGTAGAGTCTAGGCTTATTAGCCTTGGACTTGCATGTGGCGCGGCATAAACAAAAGCACAAAGGTTATTTCATTGCACCATATATACAAACGCATGCATGTGCACTAACACAAACACACACACCTCCATTCTCACTTGTTAAAACCCCCTGGCAGGAAGTGTTTCCGGATGAACACAGCAGGATATGTAACGATCTCTGATGCTGTGGGACTCCAGCATCCATAAGTGCAGCTCAGCTTTCTACTTTCTAGGTCTCCTCACTTCCTGTCTTCTTTCTCTTGTTTTCTTCTTGTTTGTTTTGTTTTGGTTTTATTCTGCCAGCAACTTCATTCAAGTGTGCGGACGGGGAGTTTAGAGACATGCCTTCGACTCTTGTCCCTCGGCGCTCAGGCCAACTTCTTCCACCCGGTCAGTAAAATCTTCCCACTGACTCTCTCCATCTAGCAATAAGCAATGCTGTTTACTTGTCCTTGTTTGTTCTGACTGTATTTGTGTGTGTGTGTGTGTGTGTGTGTGTGTGTGTGTGTGTGTGTGTGCGAGTGTGTGCGTGTGTGTGCGCGCGCGTCTGTCCGTCGTTCTGACCATCCAGGAGAAAGGAACCACCCCGCTCCATGTGGCAGCCAAGGCAGGCCAGATCTTGCAGGCTGAGCTTCTGGTGGTGTATGGTGCGGACCCTGGAGCACCAGATATAAATGGACGCACGCCTATGGACTATGCCAGGTACCATTGATCGTTCAGTGGGCAAAGACAACAGGAAACAGCTGAGTGGACAGCTTGTTAATCAGCTGATGAACTGCGGTTCCTTAAAATATTGAATTTACTCTCCTCCGACTAGTGTAGCAGTATAAAAAGTCCTCACAGCAAACGTCAACGCCTCCATGACGTCATCCATAGAAACTAGCTGCGCAAAAAATGCACATCATGCTCACACCAAGTCAATCATGTTTAAAGGCATAAAGGAGCCGTCGAATAAAGTTTGAGACGTTTTTCCATCAGTATATTTCATGATTGCTCCTTCTTGACAAGTTGGCCCAACCTGAGTCATAGACAATTAAAAAATTATAAAAGACACCATAACTTGTCATTTAAGCATCCCATTACGTAAACCTAAACATCATTTTACCCAGCATTTACCTATACATTTGCCTATAAAGTTCCATGTATTTCCTCCTTTCACTGCAACTTTATCACACCAAGCTTTACAGACTGCTGGGCTGTCCTCTACAATGACAACATGGACATTTTTTGCCATGATTAAAAAAAAAAGAGAGAGATTAGACAAGGATGATTTAATCTGTTTGGAGGTAATAACTCTTCCGTTGTCTTACTTTCCCACTCGGCCTCTTCTGCAACTCTGAATGAAAACAGAACAACTCACGATACCTGATATTTTCTGAAAAATGACAATGAGGATCTGTATGATTCATTTATGGTGGGATCTAATACCGCAACTAAATGCAAAATCAAGTAATGGTGCCATCTGTGTACAGTGTAGTCCTGAGTACATTGGAAAAACTGAAAGTCTTAGAATGAATTATTCTGCAGATTAGAAGACACATTTCTGACTTGTTAAATCTACAGGTCTGTCTCAGAAAATTAGAATATTGTGATAAAGTTCTTTATTTCCTGTAATGCAATTAAAAAACATGAAATGTCATTCATTGTGTATTCATTACAAATCAACTGAAATATTGCAAGCCTTTTATTGTTTCAATGTCTCTGATTATGGCCTACAGCTTCAGAAAACTCAAAAATCCCATCTCAAAATATTAGAATA